>SNQJ01S0063546.1:0-13293 GCA_010110895.2 Picea sitchensis
CCATTTGTTGACATCATTAATTAAATGCATCTATATAATTCTAAAATCACTCATGAATGCAACTAATAACTTAGTACAACAACATATAAATCATTCTCATACACAGAGTTCATGTACAACAATTTAACTCATAAAAACAACACATAAACAAATAAAACACTTATCTTTTAATTCAGTTTTGCAACCACTTGCTTGGGATGGAAATTCCACCCAATCATAGACTTGTTGTTCCAAATATCAATATCAAGTCACCCCCAAGCTGGGGCTAGAAATCCACAAAAGAGGGTGGTCTCTCATTGTCCACTCACAAATCATAAATTACCACAACCCATTGGTATTCTCCTACAACTATCCCGATTTTCCACCCGATCCTTTCCTCTCGATCTACCCAAACTAAGGAATGTAGCCCTTCACTGATCTATCCCTTAGATGTACCATTCATTTATCAGGGTCTCTCTGGAACAAGTAACAAGGAATATCTCTATTGGGAACTCAAGGAAAACCACTGCTAGAAAAATTGCCAACAAACAACAACAAACACTTGTTGTTACAATGCAACTCACACATGGGTTCACTCTTAAGGAATGAAAACCTGATTCTTCATTCTTCAGCTCCAAAACACTCTAGATTGCTCAAGTGATCCAGATTTAGGAGTGGAACAAACTGATTACAGACTGAATACAATAAACACAAAGATATGAATAATAACACATATATCCAGATGAAAGGAGATGGCATCTGTGGTTTTATACGGCACAAAGGAGCGGGACTGCGGCTGATTTTTCTTGAGTTTTACAGTTTGACAATGATCGATTTACCCTTTTTACCCTAGGTTCCCCCTTGACTGACATCTCCCCTGTCCTCTCTTGCTAACCACCACGACCTCATACCTGCCCCTATTCCTAGTCCCCAAGGTCAACCATGGACAAAGGTTCATCTTTTTTGAACCCTCTCACCACCTGCTGCGGTTCTGACTCTCCTCTGAGGATTATGACAACTAGATTCTCACCGCTTAACCATCTCATGTCTCCCAAACCTCCGTCTCCACTTTCAGGAACACTCTCAACCCCACCCTCTTCACCTCAAGGAGAAGATGTCTTTATGGGAAGTCTTGGAACCTTTCCTGGGTACCTGGCTTCAAACCCCCTCTCTCCTGATAGATTCCTATCAGTCCCCAGCTCTCCTATAGACGTAGCCTTAGACCGGATAACACAAGATGAAGTAGTACCACACTCATAAAATTTTGGTATTGGGTCGGTGGAGAAAGAACCACAGACTGTAGAAAACGTTGTCTTAGATTCAATTCGTAAGGGGTTGGGTCTCTCCCCTACACAGGGTTTTATCTTGGCCCATTTAAATGTTGAAGAGTAGTGAGGGTTTACACTAAACAAGAGGATACCTTCCTCAGAGTATAGACTAGAGGTTTCGTGGGACAACATGGGTTTTTACAGAGGATGACTTAAAAGAAAAAGGAAAGGACCCTCCTCCAAGGGGAAAGTGGGCAATCTGCTACTAGGGAGAGGATTTGACATGAACAATGTCATACAAATGGTGAACCAGACACTAGTTGGGAGAGCCAGTAGCAGATTATTTTCCCTTAAAACCATATATTCCTAGACAAATTCGGCTTGGAAATAAGACCTGGTTTATACTCTTGAATTCATTCAATTCAACTGAAATTGGTTTTCTTTCAAATTCACTCGACTGGAGGATACTATTTGGGTATTGGGGAAAAATTAGAGTATAAATTCTTCCCCTCTATTGTTGAAGCCATGGAGTCCTCTTTTTGACGCCACTAAGGAAAAAATGGACAAGATTATTGTTTGGGTCCGCTTGCCAGACCTTCCTCTACAGTTCTAGGCACTGGATTATTTCAAAGCTATTGAAAATTTTCTGGGGGAGTTCCTGGAAGCAGACCTATCCTTTGAAAAAATAAAACAAAGGAAAATTGCAAGAATTCTGGTTAATCTTAATGTTAGGGAGGGGTTAGGAGAAGATATTGACCTTACATGATAGAATTCATATCCTTTATGGGTCTAGCTGGTTATTATAGAAGATTTATTGTAGGGTTCTCAAGGATAGCTCACCCTATCACTTCCCTACAAAGGAAGGAGAAGAAGTTTCAGTGGACAGAGGATTGTGAGAGAAGATTCCAACAATTGAAGAAATGGTTAACCAGTGCTCCAATCCTGAGGATCTCATATCCAAATGAATATTTCATGGTATGCACTAATGCATGCAAAGAAGGACTGGAAGGAGTCTTCAGTCAGAATGGGTTCGTAATATGTTATGAATCCAGAAAGTTGAAAGAGCATGATAGGAATTACGCAACTTATGATTTGGAGTTGGTGGCCATCGTTCACGCTCTGAGGAAGTGGAGACATTACCTCATGGGAAGGAGGTTTGAATTGAGAACACACCATAATGGTCTAAAGTATTTGTTTGATCAACCAACCATGACCGATAGGTAGAGTAGGTGGTTGGAATTTCTCTGTGAATATGATTTTGATATCAAGCATATCAAAGGGAAGGAAAATAAAGTGGTAGATTCACTTAGTAAGAGAGTACATAAATTACATGCTACAACTATTAGCATGTATCAAACTGATATAAAGAGCAGAGTTTTGGAAGTTGCAAGCGCAGACTTGCAGTACAGGGAATTGCTAGCGAAGGTACAACAAGATAAGACACCGCAAGGAGTGGAAGATTATAAGCTAGGAGTTGATGGAACACTCTTGTACAAAAACAGAGTTTATGTGCCTAATGTCCAGGATTTGAAACTTGTGATTCTAAAAGAAATACATAACGTGCCTTATGCTGGGCACCCTAGATATCAAAAGGTTGTGTCAGTAGTCAAGAGCCATTACTTTTGGCCAGGTATGAAGAAAGAGATCGCGGAATACATTTATATATGTATGGAGTGTTAGAAGGTTAAAGATGAGAATAGGCACCCAACTGGATTGATGCAACCTTTACCCATTCCTAAGTGGAAGTGGGAAGTGGTGACAATCGATTTCATCACCAGTTTGCCCAGAACAGGAAATTAGCATGATTCCATCATGGTGGTGGTGGACAAGCTTATGAAAGTTGTCCATTTCATTCTGTTAAAGGCTACTCACAAGGCAATAGAGGTTGTTGATATTTTTATGAAGGAAGTGGCACGATTGCATGAAATTCCCAAGACAATTATGTCTGACAGGGACCCGAAATTTACCTCAAATTTATGGAAAGGGTTATTCAAGGGATTCAGAATGAATCTGAATTTTAGTATAGCCTATCATCCTGAGTCAGATGGGAAGATAGAGCGGGTGAATCGAGTGATAGAAGACATACTGAGGATGTATGTGATGGAAAAACCATCGAAATGGGAAGACTACCTACACTTGGTAGAATTCACCTACAACAATGGGTATCAAGCATCATTGAAGATGAGCCCATTTGAATCACTTTATGGTAGAAAGTGTAATACTCCAGTAAGCTAGGATAATTCAGCTGAGAAAGCAGTAGTTGGGCCAAAGTTGTTCAAGGAAATGGAAGAATAGATGCTAAAAACTAAATAGAATTTAAAAGCTGCCCAAGATAGGTAGAAATGTTATGCTGATAAAAACAGAACCCACAGAGAGTTTAAAGTGGGAAATCATGTTTTTCTGAAATTAAAATCCAATAGAATTTCCTTGAGGCTGGGAAACTGTTCCAAGTTGGTAGCTAGATTTTGTGGGCCATTTGAAATCCTAGGGAGGATTGGGCCAGTTGCATATATTCTTGCATTACCTGCATCCATGACTGTACATAATGTGTTTCATATTTCATTACTTAAGAAATATATACCTGATCCTAATCATGTGATTGATTGGAATGTGATTCAGGTGGAACAAGAAGGTGTCCTGCAAGTGCATCATGTGCGCATATTATACCGAAAAAGAAAATAGCTCTGGAATCAATCCATAGGACTTGTAAAGGTCCAGTGGACCTGGTACGGTCCTAAGGATGCAACATGGGAACATGAAGATGCTATGCGGGAAGAATACCCACATATTTTTTAAGATTTTGGAAATCTTGCTAATGTTGTGTGAAAGTTGCATTGAGGACAGTGCAAAAATAAGGGGAGGGGATTGTAATACCCCAAGGACATGCCCCAATTGTATTATGAATTGTAATATGCTTTATAGGTTGTCGATACAAGTACTGTAAGTTGGTGGGATTATGTGGTTATTAGGCCAGAGATCCTAAGTGTTAAAGGCTAGGAGCCTGGTTTTGTAAATGAAATCATGCAAATTGTTAATAAAATATAAACAACATTGCGTGTGGACCGACCACGATGAAAGAGTGATGGGGGATTGAGCTTCCACAACATTGGGTAAGGGAGAGGGAGTTGAAAGGTTCGGAGAAGGGCTAATCTTAAGTGCTTAAGACCTTGGGGATAATAATTAAATATTATTCCAAAGCTATGTAAATGTTATGTTTTATCCTAAGTTCTTGGAAGGGGGAACATGTGAAAAATGGGGAGCATGCAGCCCTAGGGAGACAGGTGTCAACCTGGGTGCATGTAGTTAAAACTAGAGAAGTGAGCTATGTGGGGTTCAACCTCCCTTTCTCCATCCTTCGTCTGAACTCACGGGTGTCCATGATCGACCTTTGTTTCGGTGTTTTTTTGGGGGTGTCCTTACCTAAATCGTTAAGTCTCTGCATGGGATATCTGTACACCCTCATGCATCTCCAAAACTAGAACCATGAATCTGACGTGTGTCGCATGGTTGGGAAAACCGAACGTCTCGTAATTGTTGAGCCTTGTTATGTTGTAGTGTCTGTCTGTCACCAATGTTGGGAAGCTCGTGTCTGTGTTTCCCATGGACTGTTGTGGTTTTACAATGCTTGACTTTGTGTGGCTTGTTGGCCAGTATATGTTCATGTTGATACTCATGGTTTCCCGACTACGTTGGAAACCGAGTTGAAGAGGCAGGTTGCCAAGCCTGTGAACGACTCTCTCCAGGTGAGAGAGTGCATGGAGGAAGTGAGAACTCCTAGAAGGGGTCATGTAGTTTCTACAGAGCTCTGAGACTTCTGGTCTGGTCTATTGCTGAAGCCCATGGAAAGTGAGGTTTAGCAATCGAAGGACTGTCTGAGTGACAGTGAAGGTGTATCCTCTTGGGGTGGTACAAGCATGTGGGGAATGAGGGTCTGTGAGCAGTGGGTGTAAGTGACTCCTGGGAGAAAATCCTTCCTCTATAACTATGTCTCTTCCCATTGACCTTGCCTAGCCTAGGATTCCCTTGCTCAATGGAGCTTAGTCCCAGCTCAGGGGTGACCTACTACTGAGAGTGATGAGTAGTGCGGTCTAAGGCTGGGAGGTTTGTGGAAGGTCTGCACGCAGTTGGTGGTGTATTACAGTTTCTAAGATAAGTATCATTATGTGTTTTAATTATGTACTTAATTAAAATGTATGTTCTGTGATACTTGTAATATTATCATGTATTATGTTGCTAGTTTGAATTGTTGCTAATTCTGTTTATGTATGTATGACAATAGTAAATCCATGTCAAATGTCTTAATTTGATTTAATGCTTTCTCTTTATAAATAATGCATGTTATATATTTAAGTATAAGAGTGTTTTCGTGAAGTAGTGATTCCTGGCAAGTGGTTTGATGGTCGAGGATGTTACATCTTGTAGTTTCAGTGCCTTGACCATTTCATCTCTGCATACTCTATTCATAAAAACATCTCTGCCCCTTATGAAAAATAAAAACATTGTCATAAGCTGCAAACTGAATTGACACTGTAGAAAAATTCAAACTGAAAATCACATGCTCATGGAGTGAGCTTATTTATGTTCATAAACGTACACTAATCTATCTAGCTAAACTTCTTTGCTTAATTGAAGTCATATTTCCAATGTACCCATGTGAGTATCGAACGGATCAAAATAACTCCTTCCATGCAATTGTTCGAAATAATTTTCAAGTGATATGAATCTTGCAGCAAGAGGTTGGTAAGCAATGGATACTTACAACTATGATCTGAAATCATACCAACAACTGGATCATAAGAAACCTTTGAAAAATATGACTCTATGTAAAAATCCACAGGATCATGAAACTTATGAAAATACATTTCTAGTTGGTTGAGAAAACCATCTTGCTCCTCTGTGAAGATCGATTCATCAATAAAATGATAGTCCTCATATACTTTACAACTACTCATATGTTGTTTGATGTTTGTTGCAAGTGTAGGTATAGAAATGATAGACATTTCCTCATTGATCCGTGGAGTTTTTTGCTCATCAATAGGTGATAAAGAGAATTCCAACTGCTATTGCAATTCTTCTCTATCTTCTTCATTATCATATACTGGTTGGCTTCTAATAAGCTCTATATGTGCTTTAGTAAAGATCTTCTCTTTATCATTTGAATACTCAAAGGAAACAATTTTATTTTCATGAAAACATAAAATAGTAGATACATTTGATACAATGTCAAAAGTATCTACATCTTGTCTATCACTTTGAAGATCATCAACCTCTTGATCATAATGAAAAGTGTCTTATACTACATCATACTCTTTAAGACTATTTGATCCTTTACTCAACAAATCAAATTCATAACAACATTCTTGATAATGGAAATCAGCTGCAAATTTTTCTTTCCAAAACAAATGAAATGCAGCATGAAAATGTCTTAGTGAAGTAATACAAGCAACTGGGAGTGATCTACACCAATCACAAGTTGCTCCATCTAAAGAGTATGTAAACAATTTGATGAGGACATATTCATGTATAATTTTCATCTTAATCGTGCACTCATGAAAATCTAATAAAAACTCAGCTGGTACTTCCCAATCCTCTCCTCTAAACCTAGGAAGGCAACCTTCCCATTCATATCTACAAGGCACTGGATTTGGAAAATTGACTATCTTTGAAAAATCACAGAAAGCATACATCTGAGATAGGATCTTGTCCATTTCAAAACAATGGAGTCTGAAATAGATATATGAATAGTGGAGTCACCATGGTGAAAGATACGTAGTCTAAAAGTGTCTAGCTTCAATTCACCATCCAAAGCTAGATCTAATCATCAAAGTTCACCCAGGGAATGTGTCTTCATTTTCGTACCCTTCAATGACACCATTTATGTTAGCACTCCAAGAGTCACTCCCAGACTAAAAATGAGAGTAAGCTTGGTAAAATAGAAATAAAAATACTTGATTTGTTTTGCAGATCAAGAGAAAAGAAAACAAGGAAGGGAAAGGACAATAAGCTGTTGTAAATCAATGATGTACCATTGGGCTATGGAGTCAAGCAAACACCTTGCTCGTTAAATGTAATCAATCTTCATATCAGATAAAGGTTTATTGAGTAGAGGAATAAACACATAACACAAAGAAGAACATCCTAAGGCAGATATCCTCTCTGCATAAATGAATCCAAGGTACTTGAATTCAAACAGTGACTAATAGGCAAGATACATCAGATCCTCAGACGCTCAAGAATCTATTAATCAAAGGAAACCATGATCATCAAGGTATACAATTCATTCAAGTAAGAAGAAAAAATGGAAAAGAAAACAAGAGAGACAATTTGATAACATAGATATCATGAACCTTCACTAACAAAAATGTTTACAAAAATAGAAAGCCCCTCAAGGTTACAATGATCACATGCAAAGTGCCTCCTATAACTCTCTCATCTTTCTTGGCTCATGAATCCAACCTCTCTCCAAGAGATCTCTCCTTCCTTAAATAGAAAATAGCATCCACGTATCCTTAGGAGGTCGAATCACATCTCCTCCATTGGATTATAAGCCTTGGATATAGGTTGCAACAATGAAAGAGACAAAAATCCAACAAACTGCTAATTTTCAAGAATTTGTTGGAAGTCATTAATAAATTGTTTCCACCTCACTGCATGAGGATTTTGATGGAGATAAAACTTAGGTGCAGGTGTCTCTTGAAATCTAAATGATCCTTGAGAATCCATTCTAATCCTCCTTGACAAGTAGCAACCTCCCAACAAGGCGAATATCCAAACTGTGACCGCTACAAGAAATTCTGTAGCACCACTGTAAATCAGTTCTACAGATTCGGTAGTGCCACTTATATGTCTAATATATCTCAAACCGTAACACAATTTACAAAATGGAGAGATTTTTTTGTTATCTGTTATGTGATGAACAAAAGCCTCCTCCATTTTTAAAAAATATTTTTTCATTTGTTCATAATACAAGTTTTAAGTTAGTCACTCAAAACTTGCAGAAGCGTTGTGCCATGGGTCATACTGTGCAGAAGGGTCACACTCTGTGTCTAACATCTCTCAAACCATAACACATTTTTCAAAACTAAGAGAGGTTTTTGTTATTTGGTATGTGATGAACAAAAATTTCCTCCAGTTTTCAAAACTACTCATTTGTTCATAATCCAAGTTTTATTTTAGTCACTCAAAAATCGCAGAAGCATCCTTGCAAACTAACTGTGCACAATTTGGTAGCGCCACTGTAATATATCCCTTTGAATTCAATAGCGCCATCGTTACACAATTTAGGATATTTGGTATCCCTTTGGGTAGTAAAATGACAGACCATGCTATATAGACTATTCTGTAGCGCCATGGCGCTACTTAATGTATGTGCTCTTCTATATGATGAGGCTAATAAAGAACCTTGAGTTGATAGGTTAGAAGCATGTATATGCATGTAGAGGTTATTTAGTTGCTTATGGACAGGCATGCCTCTTCTAGCTGCAAATTTTTGTGCTAACATTTGTAACTCCAATATTTTCTTTGTCGACCCTTCTTTGCTACCTCAGAAAATGGAATTACAACCTTAGCAAAAAATCACTAGATCACAAGAAAGATAAGCAATGAATAAGTGTGTTTGTGTACTTGTGAATGAATCCTTAATGTGTTTATATAGTTTTTCTAGTTAAATCCTCTCCTTATTTTAGGGATTATAGGATTTTCTTGTTACAACAACTTTACCCCTTTGACTAAGAATTATAAGAAACTAGGGGCTTCTTGTCCACTCTTTGGGGCTTCCAAATTTACAAGGCCATATCTCCCTAATCGTGAGGATCCACATGGCGTACCACATATCACTAGAAATGGTACAATGCATATTATATATCTATGATAGTCTTACCATAAATATCACTTTCGTTCATGTCATTATTCCTCAATCAACTTCGGGTCCCATAACCACACCTCTAGGGATACATGTAGACTATATCAAATGTACCCAACTAACTCATCATCAATCTCAATCATACATATTATAACCAATTGTCCAATTATATTTTCCACATCCATGGGGATTATGTAATTCTCCAAGGATTGACATCAATCTCTAAGGGTTGACATCAATCTCCAAGACCACTCTCCAAGGGTTGACATCAATGACAACAAATTGTCCAACAATCTACCCCTTTGGCATTGATGGCAACACCAACATTGATGGAAACACTTAGACATGAAAACACCCATTCTTATGCTCCCCCTGTGACCATCATTCCTCATCAATGTTTCTCATTCTCCCCATTTGAAATCAATGGAAAAGGGTATCTCTCCTTGGGGTTTCTCCCCTTGTCTTCATGCATATGTTCTTTCTCTTCCTCCTTGACCAAAGGCTAACTCCCCCTATCAATATGTCTCCTCCTGACATTGTACCTATTCTAACCAATCATAGGAAAAATAATAGGTCCCCCTGTGGGTATGTCTCCCCCTGTTTGCATGCTATCGATCTTCCTTTCTGGATCTCTCTCTGTCTAATGATTTTCCTTCTCTACAAGATGTAGAAATACTTGTGAAATGTTTCCTTTCCTCTCTTTCAGTGCTACTTATTTTCCATTGGTGCCTCCTCTTGAATTTCACTGAAATATATAAAAAGAATTCAAAATTGTATTTCTTCAATCACTTGTCATGTTCACTTGACCATGATGTGAAACGATTTTTTTATGATGATATAGATTATGTTGACAATTTATCTTTCGCTATTTTGTTGCACCTTTCACTATTTGTATTTCTGTGACGAAATGATCCCAACTGATTCCACTGATTGCAATTTTAAATACATTTCTATGCATATTCTTTGAACCATGCTCTCTATACCTGTTGAGAATATCATAAATCCATCTATTTCCATATGTCACAAATTTTCCATAACTCTGCTCCTCAACTGTCCACAATGTTGACCCATCTGTCACTGTGCTATTCTGACGAATTCACCTGAGTATACTACAATTGATCATAACATTTTCCCATGTATCATACTGAATCAAATGTGTCCACTGATCTCATCTATCTATTGATCCAACTCTGTATGTCTAGAACAACTTGTACTGAAGGTATCCCTACCTAAATACATACGTACAATACAATCTTAAACTTCTGCATGTGTAACTTCCAATTCACACATGTGTGGAAACACTACTTCTCAACCAATGAATCTATTACTATGTACCTTTGCTATCTGATTTCTTTAAATCTATATTTGTAATTCATACTGCTCAAACTATGGTTCTCTGATCCGTAGTAGCTATTGCACTCACTCTCCCTGTTAAATATTCATATTTATTGGGAGTATCCAAGCTAGGTGGCTTGAAAAAATACTTTCTTTGATGCAGAGTAATCTTCCTCTTCATCTATAGACTCATCATCTCTCTGAACTCTGACTTCTTCCTTTCTTCCCATGGATTGATCTTGCACTAAAATTCTTGAAAGTACAATTTCTTGAACCTATTCTTTATTCAACTATTCTTCTTTTCTTTTTCGCACTACTACAAATCTTGTGATCTCTGGGACTTGTTTTTTATTCACTCATTCTTATGGTTTTTCATTTCTTCTCCAAACCTTCCTGTGTCTGAAATCTTCCTTTTTCCCTTTAGATTTGTCTTCATCTCGTACTATTTCCAATCTTGAGAGTATCTAATCTTCCTTTACTTGTTCTTGTTTTCTTTTCCAAACCTTCTTATATATGATATTAGTGTTCTCTTTCATAGAAGTATCCATCATGATTATACAATCATGAGCTATGTGTCCATAGTTATGTCATTTGTAACATTAATGTCATGTGGGGCTACATACCCTTTTCTTGCTTGAACATTTCTTCCATAAGCCTTGCAATCTGCAACCTTATTTCCAAAGTTAGTACAATAAAAACAATGACCATAAAAGAAATTTACATACCTGGGAGTGAATGATATTATTTGTGGTTTAGTCCTTCTACATTCTTTCCTTGGCTGATCATGATCATGATTGAGGTTACTTTGTGTCTTGAATGTGGAGGATCTTCTTCTGTAGTCTTCTTCTTGAGTATTTTGCACTTATGGAATGTTCTTCTTCAAGGTCTTGCATTCTTCCTTCTTTATTGAAATTGTAATGACTTCTGCATAAGTCTTTGGCTTCTCTTCATTCTTCCTTTGTAGAAACTTGGAGGGATTCTCTTCAAATGATGATGTGGATGTTGGATGTTTTTTTATCTTCAAAATTCTTGTTCAGCTTGACAACTTTTACTCTTAACATGTCATATTCTTCTTCAAGATTCTGCACCTCTTCTTCTTTCTTCATCATTTGGTTCCTCATGACTTCTTGCATTTGCTTTGCTTCTTCAAGTTGTATCTTCAATGCGATTATTTCATCTTCAAGATTTATTTCTTGTTGAATGAACTCTGCTTCAAGTTGATTTAAGTCCTCATTTCTTTCCTTGAGATGATCAATCAATATGTTCTCTCTCTCTTCTGCTTCTTCCTTCTGTGCTGTTATTTTGACTTCCAAGTTCGGTTTTTGTTCCTCAAGATTTTCTTCAATCCTTCTAGCTTATTATAGTTGACCTTTTAGCATCATGACTGTCTTCTCGACTTCCTTGGTGTTGGAACTCTGTGATTCTTCCATCTTATTTAGTTCTACCTAGAGTGACTTGTTTCTTTTCTTCCAGTACTTAAATATTCAATTTCATTGATCATTTGTTCTCTGTAATCAACTTCAGCCTCTTTGTAATCTTTCTCTTTTGAATCTTTCTGACATGATGAGCATATTTCTTCCTGTTTTGTACCTGTATCTTTTTTATAAATCTCTGAATCTATGATGGGAGAAGAATAGATAATATGTAGCTTATCCCAAAGTTATTTAGCTGATGAGAATTTACCCACTTTGTCCTTTGTTGAATCACATAGTCCTTCCATGATGAAATCCATTGTTATTTTGTTGTTATTTTTCAATTCCTTCTTGGTTGCATTGTTAGGTTTCCTTGTAGAATTGTACCATATCACAACTGATTGTCAAATGTCATATCCTTGTGCCTAGAAGAATGTTTTCATCCTTTTGCTCCAATGCTCATACTCTATACCACTCTGACCATCAAACATTGGTACTCCATTCTCAGTGTATTCCATGAAATCCTTCATGATCTCCTTCCAGTGGAAAAACTGTTTCCTTGAAGCAGCCTTCTCTGATACCAATTGTTAGATTACTGAGAGGGGGGGTGAATTAGTAATGATAAATTATATCAGTTTTAACCACAATATATATTATTTATCTTTACCAACATTATTCAACAGTTTATCATCAATGTATCATCTATTAATGCATCCAATAACATATATATCATAAGCATGTAAACATAAGAAACATCACATCAAGAACACAATACACCAATATTTATGTGGAAACCCAAATGTGAGAAAACCATAGAATGATTTCTTATATATATCAAGAATTCATTCATAGGAAGAACCAACTTCCATATTCTCTAGCTGCAACTGGAAGGAGGCTACAACCCCCTATTTACAGGCTCCAACCTTAAGGAATCTACAACTCCCTGAATTCTTTGGCTCCAACCTGAAGGAGGCTACAAACCCCTGGGTTCTTAGGCTCCAATCAGAAGGTGGCTACAATCACCTAGTTATCAAGATCCAACCTGAAGGACTCTCCAAATCCCTGATTCCATGACTCCAACCGGAAGGACTCTACAAATCCCTTTCCTTTCCCCATCCTACCTCCCTGAAATATAAGTGTAGACCAATTTTCATGGAATCTTCCACTATCACTGCCACAAAATATGACACTGTCACTACCACTGTCACTATCATTATCACTTTCATTGTCACATCACTGTCACTGTCACTGTAACATAAACATGTCCAACCCGTCACTATGGCATCCACAAAACCAGATTGTTAAGGTCCTAACCCGCACATAGGTAGATCAATGTATTCGGATGTAATAAAGGTCAATATTAATAAGACCTTTCAATAAAATAGAATAAGGCGGATGTAAGAAGACCTAATAGAAGCTTCCTCTTCTAGAAGGATCT
>SNQJ01S0063546.1:18690-29712 GCA_010110895.2 Picea sitchensis
TAGTATAAATAGGAGTCGAGGGTATGAGAACCCTAGCTTGGATATTATTGTAACAGAGCGTTGCTCGATTGGAGGTTGCCCCCTCGAAGAGGCCTGTGAACATTGCTATCTAAATCAAGTGCTATTTCTGTTCAAGTGCTATTTCTGTTGCTATTTCGTATATCATTTCTGTGTATTGTGAAGATTATGCTGGATATTATACTGTTATTCTGTTAATTCTAGCATTTCATTCCTGTTCTGCATATTTTATATATCTGGTATCTTGCACAGATCCACTCTCATCCACATGCACCCCATGCCAAGATCACCAAGATCATATCTCAAACTATATGCTCAACATCACCAACACATGCATCTACCAAGAATGCACCAATATCACCACATACCATCACAAGATATGTGTCTCAATCAAGTAGCAATCTGTACCATGCATCAACCTGTACCATCAACCATGTAGCACAAAAATTGCATCAACCATGCACCAAAATTGTATCATCAACCATGTACCAATCATGTACATCAACCATGTACATGCACATCAATCTGTACCAACCATGTGCAAACCATGTACCAACCATGTACATGGACATCAATCTTTACCAACCATGTGCCAACTATGCACATCAACCATGCACATCAACACTTGTACCATACCATATACCATACCATGCACCACAAACCATATGCCAAGAAATGTATCTCAACCATATACCATATCAAGCATTAATCATGTACCATATACCATACCAACAACCAAATGCATATTTTTACCATGTCATCAATGAAGCATCTCAAAGAACCAATGCATGTCCCTCATGCATACATCACCATACAACATGAACATCCCTCAACCATGTACAAGCAACTCAAAGATATGAACTATAATAACCATGTCATATGTTGTACTAGTCATAAGAGTGCTCCTCACTTAGCCAACTAACCGACATATACCATATCCAAGTACAAGACCAACCATACCAAGAATGCCTCAAGAATTCACAACATCATAAGAAAATATAAGCATCAAAATGAACTAATAACCATACTAGAACTTTTGTAGTTGACTTGAACCTGTAGAATGATGACCTCTGAACTTGCTTTCATATTCTAGGGACATGGTACCAACATCTATTCAAATTTTCATGAGCATTTTAGATGTACGCGACTTTCCCTTCTACATACTGCGTATATATGCTCTTTCCTCTATTGCATTCCACGTACATACACTCTCTTATAGACTTGCAACTCACGTATACCTCAGAAACTAAGGTTTTTCTATAATTCTGAGATTTTCGTCGTCGAACCTTCTTTCCTACCTCAATAAATGGGATTACAACCTTAGCAAAAGATCACTAGATCAAAATAAAGATAAGAAATGAATAAGTGTGTGTGTATGTATACTTGTGAATGAATCCTTAAGGTGTTTATATACTTGTGCTAGGTAACTCCTCTCCTTATTTTAGGGCTTCAAGGTTTTTTTTGTTACAACAACTTTACCCCTTTGACCAAGACTTATAACAAACTAGGGGCTTCTTGTCCACTCTTCAGGGCTTCCAACTTTACAAGGCCATATCTCCCTAACCACAAGGATCCATGTGGTGTACCACATATCACCAAAAAAAACATGACATGTACTATCAATCTATGATAGTATTAACTACAATTTCATTGTTTTTCATGTCGTTATTCTTCAATCAACTTGGGGTCCCATAACCACACCTCCAGGGCTACATGTAGACTATATCGAATGTACCCAACTAACACATCATCATTCTCGATCATACAGATGATAACCAAATTTCCAACGATCTCGTCCACATATTTGGGGATTTTTTACTTATCCAAGGAATGACATCAATCTCTAACGGTTGGCATCAATCTCTAAGATCACTCTCCAAGGGTTGACATCAATGAAAACCAACTGTCCAAACCAATTGTCCAAAAATATTTCCCTTTGGCATTAATGGGAACACTTAGACATGGCAACACTCATGCTTATGCTCCCCCTATAACTAGTGTTCCTCATCAATGTTTCTCACTCTCCTGATTTGACATAAATGGAAAAGGGTATCTCTCCTTGGGGTTGCTCCCCTTGTCTTCATGCATCTGTTCTCTATCTTCTTCCTTGAGCAAATGTTAATTCCCCCTATCAATATGTCTCCTCTTAACACTGTACATGTTCTAACCAATCATAGACAAAATAATGGCTCCCATATGGGTGTGTCTCCCCATATTTGCATGCTACTAATATTCCTTTCTAGATCTCTCTCTCTGATGATTTGCCTTCTCTTCAAGATGTATAACTTCTTGTGAAATGTTTCCTTTCCTCTCTTCTAGTGCTACTTATTTTCCATTGGTGCTTCCTCTTGAATTTCACTAGCATATATAAAAAACATTCAAAATTGTATTTCTTCAATCACTTGTCATGTTCACTTGACCATGTTGTCAAATGATTTTGTTCTGATGATATAGATTCTGTTGACAATTTCTCTTTCCCTATTTTGTTGTTCCTTTCACTTCTTTCCTTTTTGTGACCAATTGATCCTAACTGATTCCACTGATTGCAATTGTAAATACACTACTATGCATCTTCTTTGAACCATGCTCTCTATACCTGTTGAGCATCTCATGAATCCATATATGTCCATATGTCATAAACTATCCATAATTATGCCACTCAATTGTCCATAATGTTGACCCATGTATCACTGTGTTATTCTGACGACTTCACTTGAGTATACTACAACTGATCATCACATGTTCCCATGTATAATACTGATTCAAATATGTTCCCTAATCTCATCTATCTGCTCATCAGACTCTGTATATATATAGAACAACCTGTACTGAAGGTGTTGAGCTCCATTTTTGTCATATTTTCTGCCATATAAATACACTCATCATTACACCTTCTCCCCTCATTTCGTCAATAATATATCCCTAATTACACCATAAACCTCCATTATCTCATGTTATTCATCCTACGTGGTTAATACATAATTTTCCATACTTTTAGTGATTAAAAGGATGATTATACAATAGTTGTGTTGATGATGGTTTAATCATATGTTTCTATGTCCAAACAATATGTTATTGCACTGCAAGTCACCCAGTACTAGAAGGTTCTACATTCATCCGATACCCACACTCCATGTCATCTGGTACTCACACTCCATGTCATATGGTTCTCACAATTCATCTCATCTAGTATTAGAATGTTCCAGAAACCATTAGTTACTAGAATGTTCCAGGTCATGTGGTACTAGCATCAACAACCATCCAGTACTGGACTATAGTCGAAAATTTGGAATGCTTCTAGAGGAAAATCGGGTAAATGGGTTTTGTCCAGAATGATGTCGACATGCGGAAACAAGGGGTAGAATTCACCTAGCTCGCATGTGTGGACCTCCAGCTCATGGGGAATGATTCTGTAAAAATTAGTAAAAATCTCAAACTGCCAACTTGCACCTCGATTTCTGTACATATGGTATCATATCTAGAAATTCTATGATATGGGTTTTTTCTAGAATATGTAAAATTGAGTAATATGCAGGCATGTTTTCAAAATGTGAATGGTTTTGGAAGATATGGTTGGATCTCTAACTCGAATCTTCCCAAATTCACGAAAAACCCAGATTTTTGTGATTTTGCTCTAAAATTTGTAAAATTGGTTTTAACCAAAACTTGAGTTTGGGGATTTAGTTATGTCCTTTATCCTTGGATTTTAATGTATAAATAGAGCCTCATAGGGCTGAGAATGGAACCATTAGTTTCATGAATTTTTTTTGTAAACGAGAGATTTATTCTTGTGAGAAAGCTTTAAGGAGTTTTCAGCCATGTAAAAACAGATTTTTTGATCTCAATGAAGAATTGATTGTTGTTGCCACATTGAGCATCCTTATAGCTTGATCTGATTCCTTCTTAGCAACACTGACCTCCTGGGAAGGGCCCCTCAGTGAGGGTAAGTGTTTCCAATACTGTATTTATTTTGTAGATTAGTATTGTGTTGTTTGTTTACATGCAATTCAATTTTGGTATTGATTATTGATTGGATTAAATTTAGATGCATTTCAATTATGTCATTTACATTACTTTTGATAATTAAAACTCATATTTCATTTGACCCTTCATTTGTGTGCACCAATCTCGTAGATATATGTTAATTGCATTAATTGTTTCCAATACTATGTTTTGTGCAATTCATTCTCATTGCATTTCAATTCACTTCCAAACCTTCTTCCCATATGTGCATCTTATCTCTTCTTCAAAAATCAATTGGAATAATACTCTTCAAGATAACAGTCATATGATCAACTTTCATATTTGTTATTTGTTGCCACCCATTTTCATTAACAAACACATACCGTTTGTAGCTGCTATACTCATCTAGATTCAGTTCATACACAGAGATCAATTGTAGAAGGTATTGTTCGCCCTCTAATTCTTCATATTCCACTTGCAATTATTCCCACAAACACTCTGCCACACCCATGAATTATGTTCACACATTCGCCCTTAGTTTCAAATCTAATCCATTTCATCATATGCATATACCCATCATGCATTAGATCTATTCCATTATATAATCATATCTCCATTCCATCCCATTTTTGTTTTTCTATTGTTTATTGCTTCAGAGATTGATTAATTAATTAAGACCTTATCATATACACAATCTTTTGAATGCAGAAAATAAACAAGTATCACTCATTATTCATTATTTTCTACCTATAACTTACTTAGAATCAAAATCTATTATTCTTTGTATGCAAGTCTTTCAGAGCAGAAAATTAGTAAGCTTGTATTCTCATTCATTTCTTCTAAATGCCCATTGTATTAATTATACATTACTCTTGTGCATTTAATTCACTCATTATTTCTTTATGATTTGTGTATACATTTAAGAAGGATGGTTTTGAGTCTAAGTGAATCGCAGGTGTCGATTGAGTTTGATGATTTTGAGTTTCCTTGCACTAGTTTGACATTTCTTATTCCTGCACTAGTTTAGCATTTTCATTCCTGCACTTTAATTTCCTTTAATTTCAATAATTAAGGAAAATATAAAAGGTCTAAATCGTGAGATATGGCCTCCCCATGTTGGGATTCTACCTACATTGTTAGTTTATTTCCTGTCAATTGAATTCATTTTTCGTTTGCTTGCTTCTTTTATTGCATTTAAGTGTGGATCCCCTATAGGAAATAATCATTGAAGGACATGAAAATTAAGTAAGCTAATCACGATTAATCACACGAACATCACCATGAGTGCATGAAAGACTGTGATCTAATCCTTTGTAGAAGTAAGTTATTCCTATGTCCCAGTGATGACTCCTTAGTGTTTATCTCCCGCGGTTTACATTTAAATTCTGCAGTGTGTGTTTGAAGATTGTTTTGTCGGCTTTAGATTAGGCTAGACTGGGCTCCAATACTACATTTCCTGTGCATGCACCTCGAAGCTTACGAGCCCTAGTTGATAATTTAATGTGGGAATTAATAGTACATATATTTAGTTCCAAATTTTTGGCGTCGCTACCGGGGAGTGCTAAAGGCATTAGAGCATAGGTAAGTTTCTTTTATTTCTCCAAAGCCTTTATTGTTCCTTTCATGCAAGGGTGTTTATTTTCATGAAAGTGTGGTGTGATTTTAAGGATGACCTAAGGGAGGAGAGAATATGGTAAGATGTGAGGGAAGAACCCACCCATCCACTATAGTGGGGTTGCTCCAAAGTTAGGTTGTCCTCTTCCTTTGAGTAGTCAGAATTTGTTTTTTATTAACATTAGCCATTTTTTATATATATATGAGAAGAGAAGATAACTTGTGTGAATAGATAACTTGGTGACAGTAGGGTCCTAGTAGCAGAGTGGCGCTTCGAGTATATAATTGGTTTTCTTACATTTTCTTTCAATTCACTTCCTTGTCATTTCATTAGGATTTAAAAATAAATAAAAACACTAGGTGTTGTAAGAACCCCTAATCCATATGTGAGACATGACCTATCAACCAACAAGAAGGATTCAAAGATGATAATGATTTTGGAATAACTTTATCAAATCCTAGCAGCAGTTGGGATCTCTTCTTCTCAACAAGAGTACATCTTGACAAAAGTCAAGAACCTATCTGCTTCTCCAAAAGACATATAAGAACCAAATTTCCATGAGCCACATCCACGAGAAGATATAGAAGCCTTATGTAATCACTCTTTCCAAACTATAGAGGAGACTAAATAATCATGGACCAGATCTGATGGAGAGATGTCATTAGAACCTGAGATTGAGGAGTCCTTGACATGCTTATCACCAGATCCTGTATGCATCCAAGAGACAAACCATCTAAAAAAAGATGACCTGCATGCATGATAAAGGAAAACATATAGAGTGGTCTAAATGAGAATGTGACCCAAGAACACTAAGACTACAGTAAGCTATGGCTCCAGAAGACTGTCAGATTGAAACACCATTCTCTTCTTCAACAACTCTTCACATCATCCCCAAAGAAACTGGTTCTTTTTACTCTGGTATACATTAAAGATTATCTTTCAAACCCAAGTATGAATGTATTTCTACACCTATTACACACATGGTTACATTGGAAATATTCTTACACGTGAAATACGATTTCTCATTCTTAGATAGGATAGAGTAAAAGTTGCATGTTAGTTAACCTAGTTCTAAATAAATGCAACATCTTTTCATGTTTCTTTTAAAATAAATGAAATGAGATGAAGATGATATTGGCGATCTAACATCAAAAACCAAAACAACTTAAGATATTTCTTCTTCTTATAACATACAAATTTATGATTATTGATAATAAGAGTTTCTCATAAGCCTAATCTTTAAAATATTGTGGAGATTTACAAAATCTTTAAGGTCTACATAATGATGCCCATAGGTAACTTCTACATCGTAGTTTCATATCATAACTTTTTGTTCAAGCATTCTTATCAAATAGGAGCAAGAGAGTGAATGACACTTATACTTATGATGGAACCCAATCTTATATGGAGAATATGAACTTGGGGACTAGAGACACCTTTAGGTCATTCTCTCATGGCCTCATCCACACATTAAGTAAGTTTGACCATGATATGTCTTTCGACTAATCTCAAAACATAAGTCAATTTTTCATACGAACAATATTTTATGGGTAATGTATAAAATATCTTCCAACCCAATACCATCCCATCCTATGAAAAGGTCTTCAACGATGCTTCCCCATTTACCCATGCGAAAACAATCTATAAATTGTATCTTAAGGGTAAAAATTGGGACAAGAGCCTTTGATGGAAAATGGGTGTAAGAGACTAACCCGTCAGGATACTGAAAAGTTCTGGTGGCAGCGGGTATCGGCCTATGGTATAACTAGGCAAATCCATCAGGGTACTAAACATGCTCATGGGAACTGGGGAATTCTTGCTGGGAAGGATATTTCTTAGATGTCAAAGTTACCCCATCAGAGTACTGAATAGGCTTGTTGGCAATGGGTTGTGATTTTGATGTATTTCATTATGCCTAATCTATATTTGTTTGTATGGACAATATACTTGTGTAAATCCTTAAGAAGAAGCATGCATGGTTGAACAAAAGGCTAATGAACCTCATATAATTTCCATTTGAGAATGTCTGTAAGATGGTATTAATACCCCATCATTCATACCTAGGATGTCATTGTCCTAGAGGTGGGAGCCATAAGTGTAGAAGTCTAATCAAATCAAATTCGAACTTTAATAATATCACTTGAATGACATAAATTCTCTGATAAATTAAATAGGGATGATTGGTTTCCTATCGGTTTCTCATTTATTAAATACCACTTATCTCCTCATGTTTTCTTGTTCAAGGATGAGAGGAAAAATCCCCCATCATAGTTAACATGGTTTCTTGAGCATACAACTGTTAATGATTGATGAAATCTTATGTAATAAGTAATTTAGAAATTTCCTTTATGCTTGTAATGTTTTAAAGTTAATTTCATTTCCAAGTTTACAAGCATGGATAAAGTTTAAGTTTTGGTTGTCTGTTTGGCATAACATCAATGTTTATTTCTTCTCTCATAATAACAGTGTTGGTTTAGTTATTTTAGATTTTTCTGTTCTGGAACTGCTAGTATAGAAACCAATAGGTTCCTATACCAAAAGTACAAAAATTTAAATACCTTTTTAGGGTACTTTTTGCAGGATATCTTCAGCAACTCTCAGCTCTAGCATACTTCATCTCCCTCCTTCATTCAACATGCACCAGTTCCACATAGTCCTCTTTCAACTTGCAACAATTTTGTGTGCTAATAAGAGTTTGCATGAGGACATTCAAACTAGCAGGTGTGGGGGAGGGAGAGATATAAAGAATCTCAGTATATCAACATTCATTAGCGCTCTCCTAGATCTCTAGCAGCTCTCAATCTTGCTTGTCTTAATCTTTAGTTTCAGCCAACATTTACTACCATTCATCTTCCACTTCATCAACCTGTAGTGCACATTAAATTGAAGGTAATTTGAGGTAAAACCGGTACAAATATTTTTAATTTACTAAGAGCTTGGAAAACATGATGTATAACCACTATTACCCACTCCACACTCCACTATGCACTATCACAACTACTCAATAAACCCTCCATATACACTCCACTTGTCATAATGAACAATATACTCTAATGATAAGACCAAGTAATGAAAAAGAAATATGTCGTATACCAATACAAAGAAACATCTATAGTGTCTTCTCTTTGTACATCATAAAGCATTCTCAAGTCATCTCAAAGAGGATGAAATCATCGTTTCTTATCCAAACAAAGAACCACAAAGTAAATATTGGTCTTAAAATTGATGTAAGATACATAGTATAAAGACATCCAAGTTCATGCGCCCACCATCACCATCATTTTATAAACCATTGACCATCACTCCGATACCCCATCCATTGCTTGTCCTCCATTTTTATGATAATTTTGTTTCTTCGTTTGAAATCAATATGTGGCAGTTTCCAAAGTGTGGCTCCACAAGAACCAACACCTACACAAACAAACAATGTCACATAAATCTATAAGCAGAGTATCATAAGTTCTTCACCTTGTTTTCATGAGGACATGCAAATCCTTGGGTTTGGGGGTTTGTTGGGCTCCAGTTTTGTCATATTTTTCTTCCATATAAATACACTCATCATTACACCTTCTCCCCACATTTTGTCAATAATATATCCCTAATTACACCATAAACCTCCATTATCTCATGTTTTTCATCCTATGTGGTTAATACATAATTTTCCATACTTTTAGTGATTAAAAGGATGATTATATAATAGTTTTTTTGATGATGGTTTAATCCTATGTTTCTATGTCCAAACAATATTTTCCCGCACTGCAAGTCATCTGGTACTAGAAGGTTTTGTAGTCATCTGGTACCTGCACAGTCATTTGATCCATATCATTCGGTACTCACACTCTATGTCGTCCGGTATTCGCAATTTATCTCATCCAGTACCATAATTTTCTAGAAACCATCCAATACCAAAATGTTCCAGGTCATCTGGTACCAACATCAACAACCATCCGGTGATGGACTATAATCGAAAATTTGGAATGCTTCTAGAGTAACATCGAGGACATGGGTTTTTTCCAAAACAATGTCGACATGCAGACATGTGTTTTATAATTCACCTATCCTGCACGTGTGGACCTCCAACTTAGGGGGAATGCTTTTGCAAAAATTAGTAAAAATCTCAAATTGCCAAATTGCACCTCGATTTCCATACATATGGTATCATAATTAGAAATTCTATGAGAGGGTTTTTGTCTAGAATATGGAAAATTGAGTAAAATGCAGGCACATTTTGAAAATTCGAATGGTTTTGGAAGATATGGGTAGATCTCTAACTCGAATCTATCCAAATTGATGAAAAACCCATATTTTTGTGATTTTGCTCTAAAATTTGTAAAATTGGTTTTAAGCAAAATCTGAGTTTGGGGGATTCAGTTCTATCATTTCTCCTTGGAATTTTATATATAAATAGAGCCTCATAGGGCTGATAAGGGAGCCATTAGTTTCATGAATTTTTTTTGTAAATGAGATATTTATTCTTCTGAGAAAGCTTTAAGGAGTTGTTAGCCATGTAAAAACAGATTTTTTGATCTCAATGAAGAATTGAATGTTGCTGCCACATTGAGCATCCTTCTAGCTTGATCTAAGTCCTTCTTAGCAGCACTGACCTCTTGGGAAGATCCCCTTAGTGAGGGTAAGTGTTTCCAATACTGTATTTATTTTGTAAATTAGTATTGTGTTGTTTTTTTACATGCAATTCAATTTTGGTTTTGATTATTGATTGGATTCAATTTAGATGCATTTCAATTCCATCATTTACATTAGTTTTGATAATTAAAAATCAGATTTCATTTTACCCTTCATTTGTGTGCACCAATCCCATAGATATATGTTACTTGCATTAATTGTTTCCAATACGCTGTTTTGTGCAATTCATTCTCATTCCATTTCAATTCACTTACAAACCTTCTTCCCATATGTGCATCTTATCTCTTCTTCAAAAATCGATTGGAATAATACTCTTCAAAATCACATTGATATGATCAACCTTCATATTTGTTGCCACCCATTTTCATTAACAAACACATACATTTTGCAGTTTCTATACTCATCTAGATTTAGTTCATACACAGAGATCAATTGTAGAAGGTATTGTTCACCCTCCATTTCTTCATATTCCACTTGCAATTCTTCCCACAAACAATCTGCCACACCCATGAATTTTGTTCATGCATTCTCCCTTTGTTTCAAATCTAATCCATTCTGTCATATGCATATACCCATCATGCATTAGCTCTATTCCATTACATAATCATATTTCCATTCCATCCCATTTCCATTTTTCTCTTGTTTATTGCTTCATAGATTGATTAATTCATTAAGACCTTATCATATACACAATCTTTTGAATGTAGAAATTAAACAAGTATTTCTCTTTATTATGGTATATGCAGAAAATAAACAAGTATAACCCTTGATATGGTATATGG
>SNQJ01S0063546.1:29762-40975 GCA_010110895.2 Picea sitchensis
CTCATGCATACATCACCATACAACATGAACATCCCTCAACCATGTACAAGCAACTCAAAGATATGAACTATAATAACCATGTCATATGTTGTACTAGTCATAAGAGTGCTCCTCACTTAGCCAACTAACCGACATATACCATAACCAAATACAAGACCAACCATACCAAGAATTCCTCAAGAATTCACAACATCATAAGAATATATAAGCATCAAAACGAACTAATAACCATACTAGAACTTTTGTAGTTGACCTGAACCTGTAGAATGATGACCTCTGAACTTGCTTTCAGATTCTACAAACATGGTACCAACATCTATTCAAATTTTCATGAGCATTTTAGATGTACGCGACTTTCCCTTCTACAACCTGCGTATATATGGTCTTTCCTCTACTGCATCCCATGAACATACACTCTCTTATAGGCTTGCAACTCACGTATACCTCAGAAACTAAGGTTTTTCTATAACTCTGAGATTTTTGTCGTTGACCCTTATTTCCTACCTCAGAAAATGGCATTACAACCTTAGCAAAAGATCACTAGATCAAAAGAAAGATAAGAAATGAATGTGTGTGTGTGTGTGTGTGTACTTGTGAATGACTCCTTAAGGTGTTTATATACTTGTGCTAGGTAACTCCTCTCCTTATTTTAAGGCTTCTAGGTTTTTTTGTTACAACAAATTTACCCCTTTGACCAAGACTTATAACAAACTAGGGGCTTCTTGTCCACTCTTCAAGGCTTCCAACTTTACAAGTCCATATCTCCCTAACCACGAGGATCCACGTAGTGTACCACATATCACCGAAAAAAACATGACATGTACTATCAATCTATGATAGTATTAACTGCAATTTCACTGTTTTTCATGTCGTTATTCCTTAGTCAACTTGGGGTCCCATAACCACACCTCCAGGGCTACATGTAGACTATATCAAATGTACCCAACTAACTCATCATCATTCTCAATCATACAGATGATAACCAAATTTCCAACGATCTCGTCCACATATTCGGGGATTTTTTACTTATCCAAGGGTTGACATCAATCTCTAAGGGTTGGCATCAATCTCCAAGATCACTCTCCAAGGGTTGACATCAATGAAAACCAACTGTCCAAACCAATTGTCCAAAAATATTCCCCTTTGGCATTAATGGAAACACTTAGACATGGAAACACTCATGCTTATGCTCCCCCTATAACCAGTGTTCCTCATCAATGTTTCTTGCTCTCCTGATTTGACATAAATGGAAAAGGGTATCTCTACTTGGGGCTACTCCCCTTGTCTTCATGCATCTATTCTTTATCTTCATCCTTGAGCAAACATTAACTCCCCCTATCAATATGTATCCTCTTAACACTGTACATGTTCTAACCAATCATAGACAAAATAATGGCTCCCATATAGGTGTGTCTCCCCCTATCTGCATGCTAGCAATATTCCTTTCTAGATCTTTCTCTCTGATGATTTGCCTTCTCTTCAAGATGTATAACTTCTTGTGAAATGTTTCCTTTCCTCTCTTCTAGTGCTACTTATTTTCCATTGGTGCTTCCTCTTGAATTTCACTAGCATATATAAAAAACATTCAAAATTGTATTTCTTCAATCACTTGTCATGTTCACTTGACCATGCTGTCAAATGATTTTGTTCTGATGATATAGATTCTGTTGACAATTTCTCTTTCCCTATTTTGTTGTTCCTTTCACTTCTTTCCTTTTTGTGACCAATTGATCCTAACTGATTCCACTGATTGCAATTGTAAATACACTACTATGAATCTTCTTTGAACCATGCTCTCTATACTTTTTGAGCATCTCATGAATCCATATATGTCCATATGTCACAAACTATCCATAATTATGCCACTCAATTGTCCATAATGTTGACCCATGTATCACTATGTTATTCTGACAACTTCACTTGAGTATACTACAACTGATCATCACATGTTCCCATGTATAATACTGAATCAAATGTGTTCCCTAATCTCATATATCTACTCATCAAACTCTGTATATATAGAACAACCTGTACTGAAGGTGTTGAGCTCCAGTTTTGTCATGTTTTCTGCCATATAAATACACTCATCATTACACCTTCTCCCCTCATTTCGTCAATAATATATCCCTAATTACACCATAAACGTCCATTATCTCATGTTATTCATCCTATGTGGTTAATACATAATTTTCCATACTTTTAGTGATTAAAAGGATGATTATACAATAGTCGTGTTAATGATGGTTTA
This sequence comes from Picea sitchensis, assembly GCA_010110895.2. Classification (NCBI taxonomy): domain Eukaryota; kingdom Viridiplantae; phylum Streptophyta; class Pinopsida; order Pinales; family Pinaceae; genus Picea; species Picea sitchensis. The sequence goes on from SNQJ01S0063546.1 coordinate 32,011, forward strand.
ATCATATGTTTCTATGTCCAAACAATATGTTCCTGCACTGCAAGTCACCCAGTACTAGAAGGCTCTACAGTCATCCGGTACCTGCACAGTCATCCAATACCCACACTCCATGTCATCTGGTACTCACACTCCACGTCATCTGGTTCTCGCAATTCAACTCATCCGGTACCAGAATGTTCTAGAAACCATTAGTTACCAGAATGTTCCAGGTGATCTCGTACCAGCATCAACAACCATCCAGTACTGGACTATAGTCGAAAATTTGGAATGCTTCTAGAGGAAAATCGGGTAAATGGGTTTTGTCCAGAACGACATCGACATGTGGACACAAGGGGTAGAATTCACCCAGCTCGCATGTGTAGACCTCCAGCTCATGGGGAATGATTCTGGAAAAATTAGTAAAAATCTCAAACTACCAACTTGCACCTCGATCGTACATATGGTATCATATCTAGAAATTCTATGATATGGATTTTTTCTAGAATATGTAAAATTGAGTAAAATGTGGGCACGTTTTCAAAATGTGAATGGTTTTGGAAGATATGGTTGGATCTCTAACTCAAATCTTCCTAAATTGACGAAAAACCCAGATTTTTGTGATTTTTCTCTAAAATTTGTAAAATTGGTTTTAACCAAAACTTGAGTTTAGGGGATTCAGTTATGTCCTTTATCCTTGGATTTTTATGTATAAATAGAGCCTCATAGGGCCGAGAATGGAGCCATTAGTTTCATGAAGTTTTTTTGTAAATGAGAGATGTATTCTTGTGAGAAAGCTTTAAGGAGTTTTCAACCATGTAAAAACATATTTTTTGATCTCAATGAAGAATTGATTGTTGCTACCACATTGAGCATCCTTCTAGCTTGATTTGAGTCCTTCTTAGCAACACTGACCTCCTGGGAAGGGCCCCTCAATGAGGGTAAGTGTTTCCAATACTGTATTTATTTTGTAGATTAGTATTGTGTTGTTTGTTTACATGCAATTCAATTTTGGTATTGATTATTGATTGGATTCAATTTAGATGCATTTCAATTCTGGCATTTACATTAGTTTTGATAATTAAAACTCATATTTCATTTGACCCTTCATTTGTGTGCACCAATCTCATAGATATATGTTAATTGCATTAATTGTTTCCAATACTATGTTTTGTGCAATTCATTCTCATTGCATTTCAATTCACTTCCAAACCTTCTTCCCATATGTGCATCTTATCTCTTCTTCAAAAATTGATTGGAATAATACTCTTCAAGATAACATTCATATGATCAAATTTCATATTCATTATTTGTTTCCACCCATTTTCATTAACAAACACATACCTTTTGCATTTGCTATACTCATCTAGATTCAGTTCATACATAGAGATCAATTGTAGAAGGTATTGTTTGCCCTCTAATTCTTCATATTCCACTTGCAATTCTTCTCACAAAAACTCTGCCACACCCATGAATTATGTTCACACATTCTCCCTTAGTTTCAAATCTAATCCATTTCATCATATGCATATACCCATCATGCATTAGATCTATTCCATTACATAATCATATCTCCATTCCATCCCATTTTTGTTTTGCTATTGTTTATTGCTTCAGAGATTGATTAATTAATTAAGCCCTTATACACAATATTTTGAATGCATAAAATAAACAAGTATCACTCATTATTCATTATTTTCTACCTATAACTTACTTAGAATCAAAATCTATTATTCTTTGTATGCAAGTCTTTTAGAGCAGAAAATTAGTAAGCTTGTATTCTCATTCATTTCTTCTAAATGCCCATTGTATTAAATATACATTACTCTTTTGCATTTGATTCACTCATTATTTATTTATGATTGGTGTATACATTTAAGAAGGATGGTTTTGAGTCTAAGTGAATCGCAGGTGTTGATTGAGTTTGATGATTTTGAGTTTCCTTGCACTAGTTTAACATTTCTTATTCCTGCACTAGTTTAGCATTTTCATTCCTGCACTTTAATTTTCTTTAATTTCAATAATGAAGGGAAATATAAAATGTCTGACTCATGAGATATGGCCTCCCCACGTTGGGATTCTACCTACAGTGTTAGTTTATTTCCTATCAATTGAATTCATTTTCATTTGCTTGTTTCTTTTATTGCATTTAAGTGTGGATCCGCTATAGGAAATAATCATTGAAGGACATGAAAATTAAGTAAGATAATCATGATTAATCACACGAACATCACCATGAGTGCATGAAAGACTGTGATATAATCCTTTGTAGAAGCAAGTTATTCCTATGTCCCAGTGATGAATCCTTAGTGTTTATCTCCCGCGGTTTACATTTAAATTCTACAGTGTGTGTTTGAAGATTGTTTTGTCGGCTTTAGATTAGGCTAGATTGGTCTCCAATCCTACATTTCCTGTGCTTGCACCTTGAAGCTTACAAGCCTTGGTTGATAATTTAATGTGGGAATTAATAGTACATATATTTAGTTCCACATTTTTGGCGTCGCTACTGAGGAGGTGCTAAAGGGATTAGAGCATAGGTAAGTTTCTTGTATTTCTCCAAAGCCTTTATTGTTCCTTTCATGCAAGTGTGTTTCTTTTCATGAAAGTGTGGTGTGCTTTTAAGGATGACCTAAAGGAGGAGAGAATACAGTAAGATGTGAGGGAAGAGCCCACCCATCCACTATAGTGGGGTTTCTCCAAAGTTAGGTTGTCCTCTTCCTTTGAGTAGTCAGAATTTGTGTTTTATTAACATTAGCCATTTTTTTATATATATGAGAAGAGAAGATAACTTGTGTGAATAAATAACTTGGTGACAGTAGGGTCCTAGTAGCATAGTGGTGCTTCGAGTATATAATTGGTTTTCTTACATTTTCTTTTAATTAGCTTCCTTGTCATTTCTTTAGGATTTAAAAAAAAATAAAAACATTGGGTGTTGTAAGAACCCCTAATCCATGTGTGAGACATGGCCTATCAACCAAAAAGAAGGATTCAAAGATGATAATGATTTTGGAATAACTTTATCAAATCCTAGCAGCAGTTGGGATCTCTTCTTCTCAGGAAGAGTACATCTTTACAATAGTCAGGAACCTATCTACTTCTCCAAAAGACATAGAAGAACCAAAGTTCCATGAGCCACATCTACGAGAAGATATATAAGCCTTATATAATCACTCTTTTCGAACTATAGAGGAGACTAAATAATCATGGACCAGATCTGATGGAGAGATGCCATTAGAACCTGAGATTGAGGAGTCCTTGACATGCCTATCACCAGATCCTGTATGCATCCAAGAGACAAACCATCCAAAAAAAGATGATCTGCATGGCATGATAAGGGAAAACATATAGAGTGGTCTAAATGAGAATGTGACCCAAGAAAACTAAGACTACAGTGAGCTATGGCTCCAGAAGACTATCTGATTGAAACACCATTCTCTTCTTCAACAACTCTTCACATCATCACCAAAGAAACTGATTCTTTGTACTCTACTATACATTAAATCTTATATTTCAAACCCAAGTATGAATGTATTTCTACACCTGTTACGCACATGGTTACATTGGAAATATTCTTACACGTGAAATACGATTTCTCATTCTTAGATAGGATAGAGTAAAAGTTGCATGTTAGTTAACCTAGTTCTAAATAAATGCAACATCTTTTCATGTTTCTTTTAAAATAAATGAAATGAGATGAAGATGATATTGGTGATCTAACATCAAAAACCAAAACAACTTAAGATATTTCTTCTTCTTATAACATACAAATTTTTGACTATTGATAATAAGAGTTTCTCATAAGCCTAATCTTTAAAATATTATGGGGATTTAAAAAATCTTTAAGGTCTACATAATGATGCCCATAGGTAACTTCTACATCGTAGTTTCATATCAGGACTTTGTATTCAAGCATTCTTATCAAATAGTAGCAAGAGAGTGAATGACACGTCTACTTATGAGGGAACCCAATATTATATGGAGAAGATGAACTTAGGGACTAGAGACACCTTTAGGTCATTCTATCATGGCCTCATCCACACATTAAGTAATTTTGACCATGATATGTCTTTCGACTAATCTCAAAACATAAGTCTATTTTTCATACGAACAATATTTTATGGGTAATGTATAAAATATCTTCCAACCCAATACCATCCCATCCTGTAAAAAGGTTTTCAAAGATGCTTCCCCATTCACCCATGCGAAAACAATCTATAAATTGTATCTTAAGGGTAAAGATTGGGACAAGAGCCTTTGATGGAAAATGGGTGTAAGAGACTAACCCGTCAGGATACTGAAAAGGTCTGGTGGCAGCGGGTATCGGCATGTGGTATAACTAGGAAAATCCATCAGGCTATTGAACATGCTCATGGGAACTGGGGAATTCTTCCTAGGAAGGATATTTCTTAGATGTCAAAGTTACCCCATCAGAGTACTGAACAGGCTTGCTAGCAATGGGTTGTGATTTTGATGTATTTCATTATGCCTAATCTATATTTGTCTATATGAACAATATAATTGTGTAAATCCTTAAGAAGAAGCATGCATGGTTGAACAAAAGGCTAATGAACCTCATATAATTTCCATTTGAGAATGTCTGTAAGATGGTCTTAATACCCTGTCATTCATACCTAGGATGTCATTGTCCTAGAGGTGGGACCCATAAGTGTAGAAGCCTAATAAACTCAAATTCGAACTTTATCAATATCACTTGAATGACATAAATTCTCTGATAAATTAAATAGGGATGATTGGTTTCCTATCGGTTTCTCATTTATTAAAGACCACTTATCTCCTCATGTTTTCTTGTTCAAGGATGAGAGGAAAAATCCCCCATCATAGTTAACATGGTTTCTTGAGCATACAATTGTTAATGATTGATGAAATCGTATGTGATAAGTAATTTAGGAATTTCCTTTATGCTTGTAATGTTTTAAAATTAATTTCATTTCCAAGTCTACAAGCATGGATAAAGTTTAAGTTTTGGTCGTCTCTTTGGCATAACATCAATGTTTATTTCTTCTCTCATAATAACAGTGTTGGTTTAGTCATTTTAGATTTTTCTATTCCGAAACTGCTGGTATAGAAACCAATAGGTTCCTATACCAACAGTAAAGAAATTTAAATACTTTTTTAGGGTACTTTTTGCAGGATATTTTCAGCAACTCTCAGCTCTAGCATACTTCATCTGTCTCCTTAATTCAACATGCACCGGTTCCACATAGTCCTCTTTCAAATTGCAATAATTTTGTGTGCTAATAAGAGTTTGCATGAGGACATTCAAACTAGCAGGCGTGGGGGAGGGAGAGACGTAAGGAATCTTAGTAGATCAACATTCATTAGCACTCTCCTATATCTCTAGTAGCTCTCAATCTTGCTTTTCTTAATCTTTAGTTTCAGCCAACATGTACTACCATTCATCTTCCACTTCATCAACCTGCAGTGCACATTAAATTGAAGGTAATTTGAGGTAAAACCGGTACAAATATTTTTAATTTACTAAGAGCTTGGAAAACATGATTTATAACCACTATTACCCACTCCACACTCCACTATGCATTATCACAACTACCCTCCATATTCACTCCACTTTTCATAATGAACAATATACTCTAATGATAAGACCAAGTAACGAAAAAAAAATATGTCGTATACCAATACAAAGAAACATCTATAGTGTCTTCTCTTTTTACATCAAAAAGCATTTTTAAGTCATCTCAAAGAGGATGAAATTATTGTTTCTTATCCAAACAAAGAACCACAAAGTAAATATTGGTCTTAAAATTGATGTAAGATACAGAGTATAAAGACATCCAAGTTCATGCACCCGCCATCACCATCATTTTATAAACCATTGACCATCACTCTGATACCCCATCCATTGCTTGTCCTCCATTTTTATCATAATTTTGTTTCTTTGTTTGAAATCAATACGTGGCAGTTTCCAAAGTGTGGCTCCACAAGAACCAACACCTACACAAAACAAACAATGTCACATAAATCTATAAGCAGAGTATCATAAGTTCTTCACCTTGTTTGCATGAGGACATGAAAATCCTTGGGTTTGGATGTTTGTTGGGCTCCAGTTTTGTCATATTTTCTTCCATATAAATACACTCATCATTACACCTTCTCCCCGCATTTTGTCAATAATATATCCCTAATTACACCATAAACCTCCATTATCTCATGTTATTCATCCTATGTGGTTAATACATAATTTTCCATACTTTTAGTGATTAAAAGGATGATTATACAATAGTTTTGTTGATGATGGTTTAATCCTATGTTTCTATGTCCAAACAATATTTTCCTGCACTGCAAGTCATCTGGTACTAGAAGGTTGTGCAGTCGTTTGGTACCTGCATAGTCATTCGATCCATATCATCTGGTACTCACACTCCATGTCATCCGGTATTCACAATTTACCTCATCCCGTACCATAATTTTCCAGAAACCATCCAATACCAGAATGTTCCAGGTCATCTAGTACCAGCATCAACAACCATTCGATACTAGACTATAATCAAAAATTTGGAATTCTTCTAGAGTAACATCGGGGACATGGCTTTTGTCCAAAACAACATTGACATGCAGACATGTGTTTTAGAATTCACCTAGATCGCACGTGTGGACCTCCAGCTCAGGGGGAATGATTTTGCAAAAATTAGTAAAAATCTCAAATTGCCAAATTCATGGATGATTTTAGGGGCTAAATTTCGCTCATGGGCTAATTTTCCATAGTTTTTCCAAAAATGAGATTCGTTATTTTAAAAATAATTCACCCAAATTCTATAGGATAAAATTATTTTACCTTAAAAATCGCCAAAAATTTATAAAAACTATATAAAATCCTTAGAAATTTGAATATTTTTACAAAAATATCGCCAAACATTTATAGTTGGCAAATGAAGGATTAGTAAGATTCGCCAAGGTTTCTACATTTTAAAATAAATTACCATCCTTAAAATTATCCATAGCCAAATTGCACCTCAATTTCCATACCTATGGTATCATAATTAGAAATTCTATGATAGGGGTTTTGTCTAGAATATGGAAAATTGAGTAAAATGTAGGCACATTTTCAAAATTCGAATGGTTTTGGAAGATATGGTTAGATATCTAACTCGAATTTGTCCAAATTGATGAAAAACCCATATTTTTGCGATTTTGCTCTAAAATTTGTAAAATTGGTTTTAAGCAAAATCTGAGTTTGGGGGATTCGGTTCTATCATTTCTCCTTGGAATTTTATATATAAATAGAGCCTCATAGGGCTGATAAGGGAGCCATTATTTTCATGAATTTTTTTTGTAAATGAGATATTTATTCTTCTGAGAAAGCTTTCAGGAGTTGTTAGCCATGTAAAAACAGAGTTTTTGATCTCAATGAAGAATTGAATGTTCCTGCCACATTGAGCATCCTTCTAGCTTGATCTAAGTCCTTCTTAGCAGCACTGACCTCTTGGGAAGATCCCCTTACTGAGGGTAAGTGTTTCCAATACTGTATTTATTTTGTAAATTAATATTGTGTTGTTTTTTTACATGCAAGTCAATTTTGGTTTTGATTATTGATTGGATTCAATTTAGATGCATTTCAATTCCATCATTTACATCAGTTTTGATAATTAAAAATCAGATTTCATTTTACCCTTCATTTGTGTGCACCAATCCCATAGATATATGTTACTTGCATTAATTGTTTCCAATACTCTGTTTTGTGCAATTCATTGTCATTCCATTTCAATTCAGTTACAAACCTTCTTCCCATATGTGCATCTTATCTCTTCTTCAGAAATAGATTGGAATAATACTCTTCAAGATCACATTCATATGATCAACCTTCATATTTGTTGCCACCCATTTTCATTAACAAACACATACATTTTGCAATTTATATACTCATCTAGATTTAGTTCATACACAGAGATCAATTGTAGAAGGTATTGTTCACCCTCCAATTCTTCATATTCCACTTGCAATTCTTCCCACAAACAATCTGCCACACCCATGAATTTTGTTCACGCATTCTCCCTTTGTTTCAAATCTAATCCATTCTGTCATATGCATATACCCATCATGCATTATCTATATTCCATTACATAATCATATATCCATTCCATCCCATTTCCATTTTTCTATTGTTTATTGCTTCATAGATTGATTAATTCATTAAGACCTTATCATATACACAATCTTTTGAATGTATAAATTAAACAAGTATTTCTCTTTATTATGGTATATGCAGAAAATAAACAAGTATAACCCTTGATATGGTATATGGTATACCTTAATGTGTGGATGAGGCCATGAGAGAATGACCTAAAGGTGCCTCTAGTCCCCAAGTTCATCTTCTCCATATAAGATTGTCTTCACTCACAAGTAGAAGTGTCATTCACTCTCTTGCTACTATTTGATAAGAATGCTTGAATAACAAGTTCTGATATGAAACTAGGATGTACAAGTTACCTATGGGCATCATTATGAAAACCTTAAAGATTTTGTAAATCCCCATAATATTTTAAAGATTAGGCTTATGAACAACTATTATTATTAATAGTCAGAAATCTATATGTAATAATAAGAAGAAATATCTTAAGTTTTTTTGGTTTTTGAAGTTAGATCAACAATGTTATCTTCATCTCATTTCATTTATTTGAAAAGAAACATGAAAAGATGTTGCATTTATTTAGAACTAGGTTAACTAACATGCAACTTTTACTCTATCATATCTAAGAAGAAGAAATCGTATTTCATGTGTAAGAATATTTCCAATGTAACCAATAGGTTCCTATACGAACAATACAAAAATTTAAATCTTTTTCGAGGGTACTTTTTGCAAGATATTTTCAGCAGCTCTCATCTCTAGAATACTCCATTTCCCTCCTTCAATTAACATGCACATGTTCCACATAGTCCTCTTTCATATTGCAACAATTTTGTGTGCTAATAAGAGTTTGCATGAGGACATGCAAACCAACAGGAGTGGGGG
>SNQJ01S0063546.1:41025-52323 GCA_010110895.2 Picea sitchensis
TCTTTATTATGGTATATGCAGAAAATAAACAAGTATAACCCTTGATATGGTATATGGTATACCTTAATGTGTGGATGAGGCCATGAGAGAATGACCTAAAGGTGCCTCTAGTCCCCAAGTTCATCTTCTCCATATAAGATTGTGTTCCCTCACAAGTTGAAGTGTCATTCACTCTCTTGCTACTATTTGATAAGAATGCTTGAATAACAAGTTATGATATGAAACTAGGATGTACAAGTTACCTATGGGAATCATTATGCAAACCTTAAAGATTTTGTAAATCCCCATAATATTTTAAAGATTAGGCTTATGAACAACTATTATTATTAATAGTCAGAAATCTATATGTAATAATAAGAAGAAATATCTTAAGTTTTTTTGGTTTTTGATGTTAGATCAGCAATGTTATCTTCATCTCATTTCATTTATTTGAAAAGAAACATGAAGAAGAAGAAATCATATTTCACGTGTAAGAATATTTCCAATGTAACCAATAGGTTCCTATATGAACAATACAAAAACTTAAATCTTTTTCGAGGGTACTTTTTGCAGGATATTTTCAGCAGCTCTCATCTCTAGAATACTCCATTCCCCTCCTTCAATTAACATGCACATGTTCCACATAGTCCTCTTTCATATTGCAACAATTTTGTGTGCTAATAAGAGTTTGCATGAGGACATGCAAACCAACAGGAGTGGGGGACAGAGAGACATAAGGAATCTCAACAAATCAGCATTCATAAGCGCTCTCCTAGATCTCTATTAGCTCTTAGTCTTTCTCGGCTTAATCTTCAGTTTCATCTAGCATTTACTCTCATTCACTTTCCACGTCATCAACTTGCAGTGCACATTAAAGTGAAGATAACTTGAGGTAAAAATAGTACAAATATTTTTAATTTACTAAGAAATTGGAAAACATGATGCATAACCACTATTACCCTTTCCACACTCCACTATGCATTATCACAACTACTCAGTAAACCCTCCATATTCACTCCACTTGTCATAATGAACAATATACTCTGATGATAAGAAATATGTGGTATTTAAATACAAAGAAACATCTATAGTGTCTTATCTTTGTACATCATAAATCATTCTTAAGTCATCTCAAAGAGGATGAAATCATTGTTCCTTATTCAAACAAAGAACCACAAAGTAAATATTGGTCTTAAAATTGATGTAAGATACTAAGTATAAAGAAATCCAAGTTCATACGATCACCATCACCATCATTTTATAAACCATTCACCATCACTTTGATACCCCATCCACTGCTTGTCCTCCATTTTTATGATAATTTTGTTTCTCCATTTGAAATCAATATATGGCGGTCTCCAAAGTGTCGCTCCACAAGAACCAACACCTACACAAAATAAACAATGTCACATAAATCTATAAGTAGAGTATCATAAGTTCTTCACCATGTTTGCATGAGGACATGCAAATCCTTTGGTTTGGGGGTGTGTTGGGCTCTACTTTTGTCATACTTTCTGCCAATAAATACACTCATCATTACACCTTCTCCCCGCATTTTGTCAATAATATATCTCTAATTACACCATAAACCTCCATTATCTCATGTTATTCATCCTATGTGGTTAATACATAATTTTCCATATTGTTAGTGATTAAAAGGATTATTATACAATAGTTTTGTTGATGATGGTTTAATCCTATGTTTCTATGTTTAAAAGGGTGACTATACAATAGTTTTGTTGATGATGGTTTCTATGGTTTAATACAATATGTTCCCGCACTACAAGTCATTTGGTACTAGAAGGTTATGCCTGCATCCGATACCTACAGAGTCATCCAGTCCATATCATCTGGTACTCACACTCCATGTCATACGGTACTTGAAATTCAGCTCATCCAATACCAGAATGTTCCAGAAACTATGCGGTACCAGAATGTTCCAGGTCATCCGGTACCAACATCAACAACCATCCGGTACCAACATCAACAACCTTTTGGTACTGGACTACAGTCGAAAATTTAGAATGCTTCTAAAGGAAAATTGGGGACATGGGTTTTGTCCATAACGATGTCGACATGCGTAAAAGTGTGGTAGAATTCACCCAGCTTGTACATATGGAACTCCAACTCAGGGGGAATGATTATGCAAAAATTAGTAAAAATATCAAACTGCTAGTGTGTGCCTCTATTTCCATACAGATGGTATCATATCTAGAAATTCTACGATATGGGTTTTGTCTAAAATATGGAAAATTGAGTAAAAGGTGGGAACGTTTTCAAAATTCAAATGGTTTTGGAAGATATTGGTGGATCTCTAACTTGAATCTTCCTAAATTGATGAAAAACCCAGATTTTTTTATTTTGCTCTAAAATTTGTAAAATTGCTTTTAACCAAAATATAAGTTTGGGGGATTTGATTCTATCCTTTCTCCTTGGATTTTTATGGATAAATAGAGCCTCACAGGGATGAGAAGGGAGCCAATAGTTTTATGAAGTCTTTTTGTAAATGAGAGATTTATTCTCGTGAGAAATATTTAAGGAGTTATTAGCCATGTAAAAACATAGTTTTCATCTCAATGAAGAATTGATTATTTCTTCCACATTGAACATCTTTTTGATGTAGGAGCATCACCTTGAAATTCAACAACACATGTGTGGAGGCAAACAAATGACATCTCAGCAATGACAGAATTTCAAATCGAGCATTTAACTCAGAATTTAATTGGTTGTTGAGATATTTTTGTAAACAACATTTTAAAATGTAACTTGTTTGTAAAGTCTAGAAGGACTGTAAGAAATACAGATATGGAGTGTCGACTCTATTTGGAAATAAATAATAGTTATTGTAATAGGATAGAGTAGGTAGTAGCTTTGAATTTGAAATGATAGATTTCAAAACAAGACAAGAGAGCTCTTGGAGTGGTCCTTAGACAACTTTTGAGTATTGCATTATAACATATCAAAACAGATAAACAGAATAGAGAGATCAGTAGAGAAGAGTAGAGTAGCATAAACACTATGTATTTTGTTTTTCATGAATGAATAGAATAGACTGAAATTGTCCCAAATCCTTGGACTATGTTAATTTCATGTGTGATTGAATGAATGTTATTCTGTGTGTATGAATTATTCCAGTTCGTTCATGTATGATTGTTCAAGAGATTAACTGTATGATCTTGTGATGAAGCTGGTTGAGTTTCAATCATTTCTCTGTTGATACTTGTATGAAAGTGTGCATCTCAAATGCAAGGAGTGTGTCGACTGAGTCTCAGATTGACTCAGATAATTTCAGAGAGAATCAGAGAAAATCAGACCAGGTGCAAGGTGTGCACAGCTTCAAGAAGCCAACACGCTTCGAAGAACCAATGCAGAAGAACACCAGGTGGGAAAGAAAATCCTTCGAACTAAGTTATTCAAAATCCTGAGAATGCAAAGTGTGCATGGGAGATCGAAATACATTCAAGGATAGAAGCTCATAAGAGATAACAATTTTCATAGGTGTTGATGAGATCGCAAAAACAGATTCGTCAGGAGAACAAAGGTTTGGAACCTTTGAAAGTGGATAAATATTCCAAGGCAGAGAAATATCAGAAGCTCGAGAGGAAGAACAAACATGATCATTGGATCATAGGGAAGAAGATCGACAGTCTTTAGATCAGAAGGAATTGCTCAAACCTTAGTACTTCGCGTACTAAGGAGAGAAGCTATTGGGGTTGAAACTTGAGATTTATGGAGTCCGGAGACCCGTAATAGAATCTTGACCATTCGATCAGTGAGATAGATCCGAGCCATTAGATCACTGGAGGCAAAGAATAACCGTGAGGTCGCCAGGAAAAATCACAGCCGTTGGTTGTTGTAAGCTCAGGAGGGAGAGAAACTTGAAACTTGAGATTCTCAAAGTCTAGAGTGCTGGAACACCGAGGTGGAATCTTAGCCGTCCAATTGATCAAGCATGAGCAGTCAGATATCATGGGCACACAAGGAGTCAAGTTTGAGACTTGAAACTCTTGAAGCATAGAGAGATAGAGATCGAAGCATATCTTGACCGTTGAAGTCGGGGGGGTTATGTGTCAGCAGCTTGGAAGATCTGGAGGAAGGCAGAAGTTGAAAATTGAAACACGCGGAGTGTGAACACTCAAAGAGTCGTGAGTCGTTGATCTAGGAGGAGACACTTGTCAATACATTTCGTACTCTGGAGAAAATCTGAAGTGAGGTTTCATTTTGAGAATTGAAATCGTCGGAGCGTGAAGACCCAAAGTCCTGGAATAAGATCTGGACCATTGGATTTAGGAAGATGTGGTGAAAATCTGATAACTCCAGGTAATTCCCTGAAGTAATCCTCTATTGTTGGATTAGGAGGACATGTTTCAAGATATATTAGACTATGGGTAAAAGGCATTGAAAGAAATAGGTTTGAGATTTGAAATCTCAGAAGCCCGAAGTCCCGGAGGAAATATCAACTGTCGATCGAGAAGGGGCCATTGGACCGTTGATCTAGTTTCAAAGATAAAACACCTAGGTGAAGGTAGGGATGTTGATTTACGGGACAAGTGTCCGTATATTTCTAATTCCGAAAGGTTGGAGTATGAAAGAGAGCTAAGTTTGATATTTCAAACTCCTAGAGTCTGGAATTGCGAAGAGGACCTTGTCCATTGATTCAAGGAGAGCTAATCTGGTCCATAGATAAGAAAGGTGCATATCTGAACATCGATTTGGATGTTAACCTCAAGATCGCTAGATCGACGATCATGAGTCATTGTGAGATAGAAGTTCCGAGGAGGTTAAGGTATCGAAGGCGGGTCGTAATTTGAACCGTGGTTTCAACAAGGAGATGCATGGAGGTCATAGGAGCATTATAGGCCCAAAAGTGGTTTAAATCCAAACTGCTTATGACCATGCCCAAAATCACATGGTCATAGACCCAGGTCATATCAAGTGAGGGCTTATCCGAAAGGGAGCTAACGTCGACACTATAAGTTTTCCAACAGAGCGAAGGGGGAAGGTCACGAGTTGTTGGAATACCTACACCAAGAAGTCGAGAGGGCATGTGTTTATATACAGAGGGGAAACTTTAAGGTTCCAGAGAGTCTTTCAACTCGAGAATCGGAGGATTGAAGACCGGGAAGTCATGCAGCCCTATGGGGAGTAGGGGGGGTTGCATCATGTGGTATCAGAGCTAATTTTAAATTTTTCTGTAGACAGCAGATAAAAGGATAAAGGAGGAAATTTGGTATCATTTTTGGTATCAAAGAGATTTGATTTTTTTTTGTAGGTGATGTGGTGAAATCATGCCACCCAAAAGGTGCATAGCGAATGCAAAAATGGAATAAGAAATTAGGTGACTCTGAATGAGATTGGACGTCATGGAAAGAACACAGAGGAGAGCACCAGATGATGGTGATGTCAATGAAGCAGAGAGAAAATAAGAAGCAGAGGGCAAAGAAAATGTAGCATAGGATGCTTCACAAGATCGCTTAATAAAAGCTGTTTCAAAGATAGGAGCCATAGCAAGAATAGAGGTACCTATGTTTGAAGGAAATTTGGAAGTTGAAGAATTGTTAGATTGGGTACGTGCTATGGAAAAATAATTTGATTACGAAGATATCAAAGAATACAAGATGGTAAAGCATGTAGTGACAAAACTGAAAGGTCATGCAGCGTTATGGTGGGATGAACTACAAGCTGAACATAGGAGAAATGGTAAGTAAAAAATTAAAAAATGGGATAGGATGGTAGCCAAGTTGAAGGCCAAATTTATCCTGAAGGATTACCAAATCAATATTTACAGAAGATTGCAGAACCTGAAACAAAGGGGTTTATCAGTGAGGAAGTACACTGAAGAATTTTACCAACTGAACATCAGGGCTGGACAGAAAGAGAATGAAGATGAGAAGTCATCCATATATATAAATGGCATGAGATATGAAATACAAGAGGAGATCAACATGATGTATGTCAGTAAAGTCAAGGATTCCTATCAAGGAGCCTTGAAATCTGAGAAAAAATTGGCTAGAAAGTAAAGCCAACGAAGCAGAGGAGGAAATTCAAGCAGAGTTAAGGGAACTAGCAGAGAGAAGTTCTAGAAGTCAAAGCCTAATCTCACAAACATCATAGTCACCATGAGAAGTGTGGAAGTTCTAAATAAAGACAACATGGAGGAAGAAATTATTTTTCCATAGTCACCATGAGAAGTGTGGAAGTTCTAAATAAAGACAACATGGAGGAAGAAGAAGAGCTAGAGGAGGTGTAGTTAAATGTTATACCTGTGGAAAAGAAGTACATAAATCTTGGGAATGTCCCAACAAAAAGAGATAAGGTGGAGAAGCACACATTGTTGAAGCACAGAAACATGTGGAAGCAAAAGCAGCAGAAGGAGGAAGAAATCTCATGATGAGGAAAATTCCTTTTAAACCAGAAAAGGAACCAGAGGAACCAACTCAGCGAACAAGCCTGTTCAAAACTTCTTGCAAGTCAAAAGATAGAGTTTGCAAGATGATCATAGATAGTGGGAGCACTAAAAATCTAGTATCCACAAAGATGGTGGAGAATCTAGAGTTGAATACAACTACACATTCAAAGCCATAGAAGGTATTGTGGTTGCAGAAAGGACATCAAGTCATGGTAATTCAACAATGCCAAGTTGAATTTAAAATAGGAGGTTACAATATGAAATATTATGTGATGTAATTCCTATGGATGTTTGTCATATTTTATTAGGGAGGTCGTGGCAGTATGAAAGAAAATTTATTCACAATGGAAGAAAGAATACCTATACCCTAGAAAATAATGGTAGAACACATATGTTGTTACCCATAGAAGACAAAGAGAAAAAGACAAAGGACAGTTCAAGCATACTTCTCATGAGTGGGAAGGAGCTCTTGAATGAAGTCAAGAAGGAGAAGGAAATACAGTGTGTTGTAGTAAGGAATCCTAGAGTTATCCTTACAAATACTTTTGTAGAAGACTTTCCTGTAGAAATCCATGAACTATTAGAAAAATTTGTTGATATAGTCGTGGATGAGTTACCACACTCATTTCCACCCATTAGGAGTATAAGACATCATATTGACCTTATTCCAAGAGCTAGTTTACCAAACAAAGAAGCTTATAGGTTGACACCTAGAGAGAATGAGGAAGTCAAGAATCTAGTCCAGGAGTTGTTGGATAAAGTTTTAGTCAAGGAAAGCCTAAGTGCATGTGTAGTACTGACTATATTAAGTCCAAAGAAAGATGGAGGATGGAGGATGTGTACAAAATCCTGAGCCATCAACAAGATAACCATTAGATACATATTCCCTTTACCGAGGATGGATGATTTGATGGATTGTTTGAGTGGGGCAAGCTATTTTTCCAAGATAGAATTGAAGAGAGGATATCATTAAATACGAATCAGAGAGGGAGATGAATGGAAAACAACATTCAAGACAAATAAAAGATTGTTTGAATGGCTGGTCATGTCATTTGGGTTGACAAATGCACCAAGAAAATTTATGAGATTAATGAATGAAGTGTTGAAAGACTTCATAGGAAAATTTTTCATAGTATATCTGGATGACATACTAATATTCAGCAAGACAAAGGAGGAACACTTAAGACATTTGACATCAGTGATGGAAAGGTTGCAACAAGAGAAATTGTTGATAAATCTGAAGAAGAGTTCTTTTATGAAGAAGGAGCTCATATATTTGGTTTTCGTAATCTCTTCAAATGAATTGAAGATGGAGCCAGAAAAAGTGAGAGCGATCAAAGAATGGCCATCGCCAAGTAGTATATTTGAGGTAAGAAATTTTCATGGATTAGCGAGTTTTTATAGAAAATTTATCAGAAAGTTTAGTGGCATATACTCACCCATGCTAGACACTGTGAAGAAGAAACACAAGTCCTTCAGTTGGACATAGGATGCTGAAAAAAGTTTCAAAGTGTTGAAGGAGAAAATCACAGAGCAGCCAATTCTGGTCTTACCATATTTTGGAAAAACATTCCAGGTGAGATGCGACATGAATGTATTAGCTATTGGACCAATCTTGAGTTAGGACAATAGGCCAGTTTCTTATTTCATTGAGAAACTGAATGATGCCAAGAAAAATTATTCCACGTATGACAAGGAATTTTATGCAGTGATTCAATATTTGAAAAAATGGAGGCATTATCTAATTCCTAGAGAATTTGTCTTGTACAATGATAATCATTCTTTGTAGTTTATTACTAGGCAAGAAAAGTTGAATCAGAAAAATGCAAAATGGGTAGAATTTATGCAGAATTTCACTTTTGTTATTAAACACATTGTTGGAACTGCTAACAAAGTCACAGATGCTTTGAGCAGAAGGAGTTTGATTGTACAGGAATTCCAGGTGGAGGCCTTGGGGTTCAAACACCTCAAGGAGATGTATAAAGAAGATGCAGACTTTAAAGAATCTTACGAGGCATGCAAGAATCCTTTGTTGAGAGACAAAAGCCAATGGACTAAATATTTGATTCAATATGGATTACTATTCAAAGGGAGCCAATTATCCATTCTAAAGTGCTCAATGAGAGACATCCTACTGAAATAGAAACACAACGGAGATTTAGCTAGACATTTTGGTCACGATAAGACATTTTCACCGCTGAACAATTTGTATTATTGGCCAAGCATGAGAGCAAAAGTGAAAAGGTTTGTGAACAAATGAAGAATTTTCCAGTATGCAAAAGGAAGACAATAGATCATTGGTTTGTATCAGCCACTACCAATTCCAGAGAGGTCGTGGGATGCAATTAGTATGGATTTTTTTGGGGGATTGCCTAGAACTCAAAAAGGAAGTGATTCCATATTTTTTGTGGTGAATTTTTTTTCAAAAAAGGCACATTTCATATCATGCCAAAAGATAAGCGATGCCACACACATCTCCAATTTGTTTTTCATAGAAGTAGTAAGACTACATGGATTACCGAGGAGCATAGTTTCAGACAGGGACACCAAATTTGCAAGACACTTTTGGAGGACTCCATGGAAGAGGCTGGGGAGGAACTTATCCTTTAGTTCATCATATCTCCCTCAGACAGATGGACAGACTGAAGCAGTAAACATAAGTCTCATAAACTTGTTGAGAAGTTTAGTCATTAAGCAGGTTCGACAATGGGATCAGATTCTGGCACAAGAAAAATTTGCATTCAACAATTCAGTGAACAAGAGCACAGGAAAAATTCCATTTGAAATTGCGTATGGTATATAGCCAGGAGGGATTATAGAGTTGAGATATTTGAATCAAGATGAGTTCAGAAGTGTTGGAGCATAGGATTTTTCAACAGAAATGCAGAAAATCCATGACAGAGTCAAAGAGAAGCTACAGGACAACAGCCAGAAATACAAGAGCAGAGTTGATCAAAAGAGGAGAGAAGTTCAATTTGAATTTGGAGATGAAGTTTTAGCTCATTTGAGAAAAGAGAGATTCCCAAGGGGAACATATAACAAATTGAAGATGAATAAGATAGGACCATGTAGGATTCTCAGAAAATTCACAACCAATACTTATGAGATTGAGGTTCCAGACAATGTTGGGATATCGCCAATATTCAATGTTGTAGACCTGTATCCTTACAGGAGAGATGAAGTAGGAGAATGATATGATGAGGAATAAATTCAGTGGGAAGAGTGATTTCCCACAGCAGAAAAACCTCATATGGAGAAAATTATTGAACAGAGGGATGGAAAGAAAACCAGGAGGAAGACATATCCTGAATATTTAGTAAAGTGTAAATATCATCCAATGGAAGATGCAAGTTGGGTCACAGAACCTGATATTTTTAAGCATATAAAGACAGTGCAGGAGCTCATGGATAGGAGTCCATGAAAATTTCTAACCAAAGGAGTATGATGCAGGAGCATCACCTTAAAATTCAACAACGCACCATGGAGGAAAACATATGACATCTTAGCAATGAAAAAATTTCAAATCAAGCATTTAACATAGAATTTAATTGGTTGTTGAGATATTTTTGTAAACAACATTTTAAAATGTAAATTGTTTGTAAAGTCTGGAAGGACTGTAAGAAATGTAGATATAGAGTATTGAATCTATCTGGCAATAAATAGTAGTTATTGTAATAGGATAGAGAAGGTAATAGCTTTGAATTTGAAATGATAGATTTCATAAAAGGACGAGAGATCTCGTGGAGAGGTCCTTAGATAGTTTTTCAATATTGCATTGTAGCAGATCAGAACAAATAGAAAAAATAGAGACATCAGTAGAGAAAAATAGAGTAGCAGAAACACTATGTATTTTTTTTTTCATGAATGAATAAAACAAACAGAAATTGTCCCAAATCCTTGGACTCTTTTCATTTCATGTGTGATTGAATGAATGTTATTCTATGTGTACGAGTTATTCTAGTTCTTTCATGTATGATTTTTCAATAGATTAACTGTATGAGTTCATGATGAAGTTGGTTGAGTTTCAATCATTTCTATTTTGATACTTGTATGCAAGTGTGCATCTCGAATGCAAGGAGTGTGTCGACTGAGTCTCGGATTGACTCAGAGAAGTTCAAAGAGAATAAGAGAAACTCGGACCAGGTGTAAGGTGTGCAGAGCATCAAGAAGCCAACAAGCTTCGAAGAACCAACACAGAAGAATGCCAGGTGGGTGAGAAGCATTTTCTTTTCAAGAAAATCCTTTGAACTGAGTTATTCGAAATCCTGAGAATGCAAAGTGTGCATGGGAGATCGAAATACTTTCAAGGATAGAAGCTCAGAAGAGATAACACTTTTCATAGGTGTTGACGAGATTTCAAAGACAGATTTGTCAAGAGAACAAAGGTTTGGAACCTTTGAAAGTGGATAAATATTCCAAGGTGGAGAGATATCAGTAGCTCGAGAGGAAGAATGACTGCGATCATTAGATCATAGAGAAGAAGATTGACAGTTGTCGGATCAGAAGGAAGTGCTCGAACCTTAGTACTTCACGTACCGAGGAGAGAAGCTATCGGGGTTGAAACTTGATATTTCTGGAGTCCAAAGACCCGAAATAGAATCTTGACCATCAGATCAATGAGATAGATCTAATTCGTCATATCATTGGAGGTGAATTCTAAGCGTTGGATCGCTAGGAGGAATCAAAACCATTGGTTGTTGTAATATTAGGAGGGAGAGTGGCTTGAAACTTGATATTCTTGAAGTTTGGAGTGTCGGAAAACCGAGGTGGAATCTCAACCATCTGATTGATCAAGTGTGAGTCATCAGATATCACAGGCACACAAGAAGTCAAGTTTGAGACTTGAAACTCCCATAGCATGGAGATCCGGAGAGCGGAGCATATCTGGACCATTGAAGCAAGGGGGGGGG
>SNQJ01S0063547.1:11269-28906 GCA_010110895.2 Picea sitchensis
GCCCATTATGTTCA
Organism: Picea sitchensis; assembly: GCA_010110895.2. Lineage (NCBI taxonomy): Eukaryota > Viridiplantae > Streptophyta > Pinopsida > Pinales > Pinaceae > Picea > Picea sitchensis. The sequence goes on from SNQJ01S0063547.1 coordinate 11,284, forward strand.
TAGGTATCTAGCAGTATGACATTGCCATTATTTGGTCACCACACCAGCGCAATGACCTTTGGTTGCATGGCCAAGGGAAAGGGGGTCTCAACACGATGCAGCCTTATCATTTCTGTGAAAATACCAGTGGGTAACACTGTCATCTCTAGTCACTACACCAAGGTAGTGTCCTCTGGTCAGACCTTGAAGTAAAAAGAAAGAAAAGGCAATAAATAAAGAATAAAGGCAATAAAGGGGCTTGGAAAAAGTGCATCCATGACGGGTACAACTCACCTCCTACAAAGGCACCCACGGACAATATTTACCTCTGGTCTTCACTATAACTGGATACTCCTTAGACCATATCACTTCATGTACATGGCTTGAATAATCTTCTATGGAAACTTTCTTCTTCTTATGGATATTGGCCCAATAGGTTGTTCTGTCTATTTCTTCAACTTTGTATAGTAGATCAGTGTAATGTCTTTGATCTATTAGATGATATGCTAGGGGTTTTATGCATGTATTTGATAAATTTAATGAAGAAATATGATTGACATTGCTATGATCCCGAGGACTAATGAGCCCATGGAGGGTGAAGTTTTTGATGTGTAGGACCATACTCGATGGACATGTACCAGTGGACCTATACACATGGGGATATGATTAGCTCGGACCTCCATGGGGCTGAAGAGCCCATCAGATGGTTACTGGTATGGCAGAGACAGGAAAACGTTATGATGAGCCTTTGCACGAGAAGACAGAAGGACGTCCCACCAGAACACTTTGGCAGAGCCCAACCTAGGGGGAATCATCCACTGCAGATGGAACATTTGCCTTTGATGGAAAAGACATCACCCAGGAAAGCAGGACATTATTTTGAGCGTGTGACAGTGTGATGAGGTTGTTTGGCATGTGTGGCAGCTTGGAGGAGCCCTAGAAGGGCCAACGTTTGGCCTATGGATGCTGGATATGCCCAAAAAGGGCCAACGTCTCCCTCAGAAGGGCTTGACGTCCCTCTTTTTTCTCATATTATGTCATTTTTCTAGCAGTTAATGTAAAAACAGTGTAAATTTTGTAGTCAGCCTTGTCGGCTGTTTTAATGACCTAAATTTTAATTCAAAGGTCATGGATTGGTATAAATAGAGGACATTTTTCATCATTTTGGACACAACTCACTCTCTTGTGAGAGACTATCTTTTAGCCTTTTGCTTGGTATTTTTGGTGTTGGAAGTGAGGCGCAACTCTTATTGGAGGATTTCTCTTGGCATTTATGGTGTTTCTCTCATGGAAGGTTTACAACTAGGGTTTGATTATGAATTCTTCATGATATGTAAGTGAATTTTTCATGCAAAACTTCTTAAGTGAATGGTTGTAGGGTTAATTTCTTACATTTGCTATTATATTACTAAATTTTGAAACTCTAGGTAGCAAGCACACTAGTAGGTCATTTCTACATGTCCCCGTGCTTGAGAAATTGTTTTAGCCATTGATAAAGGTAGATATAGCCTAGCCGTTGCTACACTTATCTCCCTTTTTTCTGAGTTAGCATTAAAGTATAGGTTGAAGAGAGGAGACGTCCTAGGCCTAGTTAATTCTACACCTAGGGTTTTAACCTTTTAGGGTTTGAAAAGCCTTGCTCCTGCAACACTTTTCTCCCTTAGATCTGTACTTTAAAGCTAGTTGTTTTTCCAAGTGTTTTTAGAGAAAGAGGAAGGAGCATGAGGCCTTGCTTAAGCAACACCAGAATGAGCCTCCTTCCCTTAGGGTTTTGATTCTAGGGCCCTGCCATTGCAACACCATAGAACCCTACCCTCCAGTCTTTAAATTTTAAATCCTCCTGAGATCTTTTTTCCTTACTTTGACTCCATTTACCCTAAGGCACTTATATTCTTTCCAAGGTTCAGCTTGTTGTGTGTAAAATCATCTTTCAAACTTTCAAATTTTGAAACCCTAACTAACCCTAACGCCACTAACTAAGGCTGATGTCATACCTGATGCAACAACCCTTCTAACTCAGCAATTAATGATGACGTCAAGCATTTATTGAGCTATTGTTGATAGAAAGTATTGTTGGCTTGGTCATTTTGTGATATATATTGATGAATTAGTGATTTTTCATTGGCTAATTAGTAAAACGTTGACCTCATCTTATCTGTTATATTGCTTGTTAAATGAAATCAGATAGTCAAGAAGTACTAACCTTTTGAATTATAGCCTGCAAATATATAGATAGTGTTGTTATTGTCTTGTTTCGGGAAGGTGTTCTCAACAAGGACTTCACTTCTTTATTGGCTGATTAACCGGAATATCTGATACTGGTGGTAATCTGCAAGGAGGGATAACCTTAACTTTTGACCTTTTACTCTTTGCCTCTTCAAACCCCATGTTATCGAGGACATCTCCCTTGGGATAACCTCCCTAAATAGAAAGAGCCCCCCATCGAGGTGACATTGGGTGGGGTGGTTCTTGTTATGCCAGTTTGACCCTTATCCCTTAGCCTTGTAACCTAAAATACAAACTGTGTGATAACAATGACAATACGTTTCAAGAAAAGTTAGGGATTTGCACAACGGGTAAACTTTTGAAGTTTGCAATGGTACAAATGACATCGAGTGTCATGATTTTTTCTTCTCTGACCTCATGAAAGGCAATGATGAACCATAATACCTTTTTACATGACATTCACCCTAACCTATGACTCGAACTTAACACATAATTTCCCACTTTTTAATGTGATTCAAGACTTAGGAAAGTGGACCATTACAAATTGAACATGGTGGAATTTACACTCTTTACTCTTGTCTTTGAAAATCATGGTGCTAAGAGAAGGTAGGCTCTATTATCAACGAGATGATAGTTTGAGAAAAGATGGATTTATGTCACAAGTTAATGGGATCGACCCTAAAGAAAAGTAGAGATCACAACTGCTAATGAAAAAAGTGCAAGGTGTGTAAGTCCTATTCCAAAATGCTAGTTGTGCTAAAACATTACCTGCCCAAAGTCTTGAAAAATACTTGGTCAACCAAAAAGGACCAAAAGATACCCAAAGTATAGTTGTACCACCTGAAAAGGAAACCATAACACTACAATATTGCATTGACATTAGTTCAATTGAGGAAACATGAAAAAACTATGGAAAAGTGGGTTTTAAAAGTTCATACATAGTAACAATTTACCATTTACCATACTATTTTCACCATTTTACCAAAAAATTTCCAACAATGACCAATTTTTTTTTACCTTGGAGTAGATATTTCAGGAGCTTGGAGCGATGAAAACATGCATTGTTTGGACCAAGTAAGCTCACCTCACCTTCCTATCATTCATATTCTTTCAATATTTAATATTTCATGAGAAATTGGGGCCCTCTCCCCCCCTTTTCTCATGAGCTCTATGTATCTGTGGTTTGTTCTTAGGTGAATTGTATATATCTACGAATCGAGCAAAGGAGACTCATGGATGTTCGTGACTGTCACCACTATGACCCACAAATGCCAATGAAAGGAATGAAAAAAATTGAAATATTAATCATTTTTCTCCTTTGAATTATTTAATATGGCTATCCAATGGAGAGAGCATGAGCATGAAAAGGTTGAAAATGTTGTGGTTGATGATGCAGATGCCAGAAACAGTCTTCGCCAATGCAGAATGTACAATTTTTTCTTAACAAGTGGCATGTCGGCACAAAGGAGGTTTCTCAATCTCCTTATATACCATTGGCACCCAGATGCAGAAGCGCTCATGCTTCATGGTCAGTCATTAGCCATCCCTATGGACGACATTTACTTTATCACTGGCCTATCTCGATGAGGAGAAGTAATTAACCTTAAAATTCGTAGAGGATGTGGCATTATTGTTGATAAATATATTGTTGCATATTATGAATATGAGGCCGAGAAATCAGGGACCCAAATACCTATCAAGAATATTGAGAACTTGGGTTTGAAAGTGATCCTTTACATGATAACCTGAATTGTAGGATAAACATCATTGCATCTAGATTCACGGTCTCAGATGAAATATTCTATTGAATTCTTAAGGCCCAAGGTGTTTTATTGGCGCACTGCGATGCTCACCTACATGAAGACCCAACTTACGGATTGAAAACTACAGAAGAGAAAAAGATTTGGGTTTGGGAGTGTTCTTTCTTATTTCTTCTTCTTCGAGAGTATCAGGTATTAGCCTGAGATATTTTGTCAAATAACACCAACAATCATTGCCAACATTGATATGATGGACCAAGTTACTTGCATTCTTAGGAGGGGTAACAATGTTCAATCCATTTGATGATGACTTTTTCGATTGGTGGGCTCACAAAATTCCTACCATCGATGATTATCTATACAATGGGATAGAATTTTCCCATGACCCGGACATGATCATTCCTTCCAGCATGACACTTGGAGATATAGGTAAATTTATCTCATTTTTTATTATTTATTTTTTTAATTTTTTATTAGATTCAACTTAAAATAAAGAAAAACATTTCTTTTTGTGAGATCCATATTACTAACACTTATCTCTTAAACATGAAAATAAATCCCCTGTGAGAGTTGTTTGACTCCCACAACATAGGCATTGAGGATGAGATGAGCCAGGGCCCAATGATGATGTAGATAGGACCTTATAGAGCTTGGGGAGAAACATGGAGGATTTGACATGCTCAGTCCCTATGTCCACCATATATGATATGTGAGTAGGGATACAGTGTCATGTTGTTGGTGTACATAGGACATAGGTCCACCTCTTTCGGCATTTAGCGAATGTCGTAGTTTTCTATGATAGGGCTCATCGACCACATGCCTAGAATTTTATGTGCCAAGGGAACCATTTTATATATAAACATTTGGGACTAGAAGCCCAACTTTTGTATTATGGACCTATTTTTGGACACACACACACACACACACATATATTTTTGTGCGTTATTTTAATCGACTTGAAAATAATGAATATTTACATGTGTGAAGGTTGTGCTCTTGTGCTTAATGATGAAGAAAATTCCAATCTAGAAAGTAATTAGCATATGCATTAGTTATTAGAATAGATTGTCTAGGAACATGTACATATGTAATAAAATTAGATGATTGTTCCATGATATGTACTCTAAGGAAGTGACATAACAAAACTGTATCTAAGATACGATATAAGCCATTCAACTACAAGAAAACCAACTGAGATTCTAAATAGGCTTGGAGGGATTGAATGCCATATGACAAAGGATATTGCAAAAGTTTGATAATGACACTGTACTCGGGTATATTATTCGTAGTTTCCCTAAGACAAACACCTTCAACAAACGATATCTAGTTAGTAGGTGATTAAATCACCCAAGTATCATAAGAGAGGTTTAACCTGTGGAAACTAGAACCATCTACGAATCTGACATAAACCGACGACTCCTATGGCATATTCCACATAGCAAAAGCACAACCGTTAACAATGCAGACGAAGAAAAAACACCTGTATAACCTATATACAAAATTTAAACCATATTTACAAGATAACTAGTACTTGAGCCTCTAGGCTCATGCATAGTACCTTTTGAGGTAGAACCCATTTCTAGGCTCTAGAAACACATTACCCTCATAATTAACTAGTTCATAAGCCCCCTTTTCCCACACTTGTTTTATTATATATGGACTGCACCACAGAGAGTTGAAATTTCCTACTCTTTATGCATCCTTATCTTGATCATAGATGAAAACAAGGTCTCCTTCAGAGAACACCCTAGGATGAAAAGACTTGTCATATTGGGACTTGATGCATTTTTTATGCACATCATTTACTAAAGAAGCATCTCGACGTTGTTCATCGAGATGTTCCAAGTGAACTAGGTTCTCTTCAAGCTAAGTTGTGTCAGGGAGGAGCTCAACAACAATTTCCAATGAAGGGATTTCACATTCAATTGGAAAAACTTCTTCTACTCTGTGAACAAGTTGAAAAGGTGAGAAGCCTGTTGCAGTTTTGATAGAGGTACGATAGGCCCACAATGTCAGATATAAAATTAAATGTCAATTTGATCTCATAGAGGTGGTGGTTCTCCTTAAAATGGTTTTCAAGGATTTATTAACAACCTTGACCTATCCATTGGCCTGAGGATAGTAAGGATACAAATGCTCCTTCCTAAAACCCAGTTTTGATGCTAATTCAGACATCATGTGGTTCTAGAAGTGACTTCCATGGTCAGTGACAATCTCTTTCGGAACATCAAACCTAACTATAGCTTGATTGAAAATGAACAGTGCTACAATTTCCCCATCGTTAGTGAATGCCAACATGGATTTTTCCCACTTTGTAAAGTAGTCAATTTCCACTATGATGTATTAATTCGCTCTGGACCAAACTAGGTGGCATGTCATGAAATCTACCCCCCACTTCGTGAAGGGGTTGACAGTAATAACGGGAAAAATGGGAGTAGGGTGCACACACATATTTTTAGGAAATATTTGACAAGGATGACATTTCTTGACCACTTCGACACAATCTTTAAAGATCACAAGTCAGAAATAACTGGCACACAAAATATTTTGGGTTGTTTCCAACTCTCATAAGTGATCACCACATGCTCCACTATGACAATCATTTAAAACTAACTCTACTTCCTCATGAGTGAAGCAGCGAAAGAGAATTAATTCCACCCCTCGTCGATACAAAGTGTCAGTGATAATAAGGCAATTCTTAACTAGGTGATGGAATCGTCATCACTTGTCTCGCAAGAAATGTGGAGGGAACTTCAACATTTGTAGATATATGATGATATCCCCATACCAAGAATCGAATGAAGAGATGAGGAATATATGATCATCCATAAATGAGTCACTAACTTCGTTATCATCAATCTCTATTGGAAACTCAAACATAAGTTCAACAAATACCAGCCACTTCTTGGGATTGGCAGAGGAAAAATCTAGATCGAACTCCTGAAGAAAAACAATCCACTTGTTGTACTTCCCGCCAATGATTTGCTAAGTCAAAACATACTAAAAAGGATTAACATCGACGATGACGATAATATTTCATAATAGAATATAGTGTCGAAGACACTGAACAACATGGAATGTTGCTAAGGCTAGTTTCTCGACGTGAGAGTACTTTAGTTCAAGACATAACAATGTGAAACTCAAGTAATATATGACATGATCGTGGAGCTCATCATCCTCCTGAACTAAGACCATGCCAATCTAAGATTCGAGTGTTGCAAGATATAACAAGAAATATTGATTATAATTTGGGGGCTAATCAGGGGAGTGGATACTATAGACTTCTTCAATGTGTTGAAAGAACATTGTGCCAACTCATCTCCATGAAAAGGAACCCCTTTCTTTAAAAGGCCCATAAAACAATTTGTGATATTAGCATAGCTCAGTACAAAACACCGAATAAAATTTGCCTTTCCCTGTAAACTCTAAATTTGACGTACTGTGCATTGAGGAGGAAACCATGTTATTGCCTCAACATTTAAAGGGTCAACCATGATCCATTTTTTTGAAATGATGAATCTTAAGAGACATCCTAACATTACACAAGAGATGCATTTTTGTGGATTCAAGCAAATTCGATAGTGATGACATCTTTTGAAGACAAGGCAGAGGTGTAAAATATGTTTCATACTCTTATGCGAATGGGTAGTGAGATCATCCAAATAAGCCTCCACAATGTGATCAAGGTCATCAAAAATGAACATAATGGCCCCCTAAAAGGTGGCTCCAACGTTTTTAAGTCCAAAGGGAATCTTTTTGTATGCAAAAGTTTCCCAAGGATAAATAAAATTCATCTTATGTTGGTCCTCAAAGTGGATTTGTATATGGTTATAACCAGAAAAACCATCCATAAAAGAGAAAATCTTTCTTCCTATGCACTCATCAAGGATTTGATCGATGAAAGGTGTAGGGAAGTTATCCTTGGAACAAGCTTTATTCAAATCACGAAAAATCCATGCATACACAAATTGTGCCATGTTTCTTGTCGATTGACATGGGGTTAGAAACCCATTCTGTCAATGGTATTGGGTAGATAAAGGAAACTTTAAGAAGCTTCTCCACCTCATCTTTGATTGCTTTTTCTTTCCTTTGGTTTACCGGTCACAACTTCTACTGAACAATATTAGCATTTTCATATGTACAAATATCATGTTCGACAATCTGAGGATCTATTCTAGGCTTTTCCTCATACGACTAGGAAAACACATCGTGAAATTCTTTAAAAAGTGTCATATACTGATGAATTTACTCTTGAGAACATTATTCCCCTATAAAAAAATTCTTGACAACATCATGGGTTCTATAAATGTTGATTGGGATGGTTTCCGATATATTCACCATATTCCCCTTGACATATATACCATGCTTGGCTAAGGGGTTTACCGTATGGACAACACTTCTACTCACGGTTGACTTGAACTATGCTCTTTCCACGTGATTGATTTCAGGGATGAAATATGATCTATGATGCATATCCTCCCACAACCTTTCATCTTCAGTCATTGCCTCAATAATAGCCTCATTTGAAGGAACGATGGTTTCAATACAACATTAGGAAATTGAATAAGTTTGAGCCCATACGAGATTTCAACTACAAACAGTGGCATATCTATCCTGACATGTGTGAAACCATCGAACGATTCACATGGAAATGTTAACACCCATGGATCTTGTAGATATGAAGTATAAATGATGCGACTCTCATTACCAAAGCCAGAGTGCTTGAATTTTGAAAGCTGACTGGGGTGTCACGAATATAAGTTACTAGTGCTGGGAAATTAAAATTTCCCATGAGTGAAGCACACATCCCAACATCGATACTCTCAGTTGGTGACTGAGATTTTTCCATCCAAGTAACAGTGGATCCCATATTTTCCATGGATCTAAAGTGATTAAAAGCCATCTGATCAATATTTACAATCCTTCCTTCATGGGGAAAGTGTAAAATTTGAAACAACAATGAGATGACAGCTGTCATTGCATAATTCCAACTCCTTCCCAATAACAAGTTATAGTCGAGCGGTGTGTCAACTACCTCTACTTCTATGGAAATGGACTTTCCTCCTAATTGGACTCGAAAAGAGGAAATAATACCATGTGGCCTAAAATATTGTCCATCGAAAGTAGTTAGAAAAGTGGGAGAAGGTGCAAGCTCTTCAGAGTCAATTTCTTTCCAGTAAGATGGGGACATGACACACATTGAAGCGCCCTCGTGAATGATGGTCCTCCTGATGACGGGTTTTGCGTATATGACATCAATTTGGAAAGCTACATGATAATGAGGGAAAGGATTCACATCAGTAGCATTGAAATTATAGTGAGTGAGATGAAAGAATCCACTGCTCCGATCACGGATAATAATGTGGTGCATTGCATGGGGAAAATTTGAAGCACCTTTAAAGAAAACATCACACATGGAGTTTGAGATAAATCCTCAACAATGGAATAGTTGGGTGTATCTCCAACATTAGGGTTATGCGACACTCGTTTGTACATGCCTTTTGGTATGTGTGGAATTATTTATTTCTCAAGTTTTTCTATATGGAGAGTGTTAGCACTAGAATTTGTTCTTATATTGCTTTAAGAACAAGCCTAATACCCATGATAATTTGAAATATTAAATCAATTTAAATTTGGTGGATCAACAAGAAAGAACAAGAAATAGGGTGACAGTTTGACTGTATATCAGTGATATACCATTGGGCATGGACTCAAAACACTTTGCAATCAAGTTAAATCATCAGGTTAAGAGCTTATATGATGATGATTATAAGAAAGGAGAGTGAACAAAAAGAATAATGTCTACTAAACAAAGATCCTATCTACGGAATAGATTGAAAAATGATTGAAAAATAACAATGATTAAAAAGCCATCTACAACAGATCCTTTGTTGCTCAGGGATCCATTAATCAAAGGCATCCTTTGATCCTCAAAACCTACAATATATTCAAGCAAGAAGATAAAAAAATAAATTGAAAATAAATAAGACAATCTGAGAAACATTTGTCATGAATCTTTAATGGCAGAAAAATGTGATTACAAACAGGCCCTCGGGCTTACAAATAACTAGTTGAACTGCTTGTCAACCTCTCTCCTCTCTTGGATCATGAATCCCACCCTTTCCTTATCAAAATCCCTTTCATATATAGTGAATGATCTCTCTCTACCCCAAGGAGATAGAAACCAAGGAGCTACATAGGATCCTCCTCCATTTAGGAGTTTGTTACAAAAGATTCCAACAAAAACATAACAAATTCCTATTTTTAAAACTTGCGCCAGAAGTAGGGTAAGCCTTCCAAAAATGCTACAAAATCCTTACAACCTGAAGTGAATTTCGAAAAAAGATATGGAGATGCTAAGTTTAGCTCAAAATCCAAAATCATCATTTAGTGTTGTAACTGCATGCAAAAAGAAAATCATGACAAAATGGTGTTGAAGTGAAATGTTATCCTGTATTCATGTTTTTGTTCTGGTACTCCTTCTAGTAGTAACCTTAGCCAACATATCTAGATTCCTTTTTGCCACTTCCTCTGTGAAAGGTTGTAACTCTCCTTTTAATTTTCTGATTTCAGCTTGGCAGGCTCTCTTCTACCTATATACATTCTTGAGTTTCCTGTGAAAGGGAAAAGACCTCTTAGCCATGAACCTTGCTTTATCAATAATCGCCTCATACAGATCTAACATATCCTTTAGCTTAATTTGGGAATCCAACTCTTGCTTTTTCAAATTGTCAATTTCAGTTTTTTTTCATCCTTAAGCTTCCTCCGAAGTCTTTTGAAAGTAGGGTATGATAAGAGGGACAAAAATTAAATTTGAGTGAAGCTGCAAATAGGAAAAAGGAGAAAACTCTGTGTAAATAGAGGGTTTGCAGCGCCAACAGCGAGTTCATAGCGCCAGTTTATAGCGCAATTTTATAACAGATAGTTTGCTACGCATAATTGGAAGTGGGTAATGATATTGTTTGCAAGAGGAAACTATAGGTCCTCTGTGAGATAACAATCTGGTGTGTCTGAACTTAGGCTAGTGATTTTTGAACTCAAGTTTGACTTAAAAGAAAACATCCAATATCTTTCAATCTACTACAGCTAGTTTGTAGCACCAGTTTGTAGCGCTAACTTTCAAACTCTAGTAGCACGCTTCATGGAAACTGTTAGAGTTGGTCCTTGACATAATATTGAAAATCATAATGAATTAAATGCACTGAAGATGATGAGATATCCCTTGACACATTTTCAAAGTGCAATGATAAGATATTAGTGCACGAGGAACTTCTTGGTACACTGCGAACTTTTAGGTGAGTTGGAAACAAGTAAATATGACATCCGAATTGACCTCTAAATGGTTGGAAAATAACATAATAGAATTTTATGTACAAACGCTTGAGACATGACATATGATGATGATGAATTTAAGACCAGGATTGATACCCATTTGACCCTTATTTCCTTCATGATGATAAATGATAGTATGACGCCAAGGCTCTAAAACACGACTAAAAACAAGACTATGTTTATGGAAAAATCAAAATTTGAGTTATGACATGAGATATAACCCAAAGCATAAGATTTAAAGACCCTATGACTCAAAACAAGACAAATAAAAAATGTTTTGACCCCTATACATCCTATGTGCTAACATCTAGCTCCACAGGGGATTGAGACCTCCCTGTGAGGCTCCAAGAATATGCAGTTCCAGTGCCTTATCCATTAGGCATGGAGTCATTCACCTCCTTCCAAATTTACACAACTTATTTTGAAACAAAAACATGTTTTTGAAAACCAAATGCAAATTGAATGTTATACTCAAACTAAAGACCAAATACTTGCATGACAAGCTTATTTATGCACACTCCTACTCCTACTCCAATCAACTGAACTGTTGCTTGATCAAGTGTAATCAACTTTCCAATGAAACCATAATGTCATCTCACTGATGAAATGTAATCCTTGTTTGTAGCTAAGTAAGAAGACATGAAGATAGCATATCATGAACAATAAAAATTCCACAAAAAACATGTACTCACACTTGCAAATTGATGAGATGCCAAAACTTGCAGCATTTAGGATATCTGGAAATGAAGAATCCATCCAGGATGTTATTGGATCCTAAAACTTATAAAAAACCTCCAGGTGATCCAAGAAAGGAAATTGCAATAATGTGAGATCTTCTGCAATTTGATTTGTCTGCAAAACTGAAAATTGTTGTAGGATGATATCACTGTTGATCACATGTTGTTCAATATTTGCTGCAGATTCAAGTAAAATAATGGTGAATGTAGACTTGTTGATATTCAGTGGTAGTCACTGGAGTAATTTATTTGACCAATTATTCTCATCTAACTAATGTTCTACAAGGAAATATTCAACTTGTTCTTTATGACGAACAAATCTAACATATTCTTTTTGGAACGACACCGCCTCTCCTGAGATCTTTTTGGCTCATGATTAAAAATATTAAATCTTTGATATTCACAAACTAGTGGTTTTTCTTGGTCTTCAACATCACTGTCTCCATAGTGATCAAACAAAGGTGGATCATTAAGATATATAACTTGAGAAATCTGCTCATAAGATTTTTCAATGATGGGTTCATTGTATGATCCTGCAACAAAAGTCTGTTGAAAATACACTTTCTCTTCTTCATAACCAACAAATGAAGTTTTTTCAACTTCAAATATGTCATAAACAAGTTGATTTAAATAGTGGTTACCATGATCTACTTTTTTTTTATCTTGAAAAATCTCTTCAACCATTTCATGATCATTTTTTTCTTGCACATGACTATCACTTATTTCAAGATCTAAAGATTCCTTATTTAAAAATTATTGATCTTGAACATGAAATATGAAAGATAAATGCAAGGGGTAGAAAAATTGTAGATCATGACCATATTTTAAAACATCCTCTTTAATAGAAGAGTTTAAAATGTTTTCTTCACAAACTAACTCTTCTTTAATTTCGGTTTTAGCAAGACCTTCATAAAGTTCATCATAAGAGGAAAAATCTAGTGTCCTTTGAGCTCGTGATTCAATTTTTTCACAACAGTGTTCAAGAAGCAGTTCATGTGGAAAGTACCTTTACAGTGTTTGTTGAATGCAGCATGGAAATCTCTCAAGGAACATATGCTAGAAGCCGGAAGAGAAAAATACCATTCTCCTGCATCACCCATTAAAGAGTACATGAACATTTTCATCAATACATCCTCGTGAAGTATGCCTATTTGATACATGCATTGATGAAATGTAACAAGATATTGGGCATGATTATCGTCCTTCTCTTCTTTGAAAACATGAATATAATCCATCCATTCTGATGGAGGAGGCACTAGATTTGGAAAACTAGGGACAACTGAAAAATTGATAGGTGCAAACCTCCATGCCAAGATAGCCTCCATGGCCTTTGTCATCCTGAATCAGTGAAGTCACCAACAGATTCTTTCTTTTTGGATTGGAGTCACCAGGTGAAAAGTTATGCAATCTGTTCTATCATCAATCCTTGCTCACCATCAAGAACTGGTAGTAATATTTTTCGTACATCCCAAGGAAATATCTTCAATCTGTTCCCTGACAACGGTGCCAAAAATGTTATCACTAGAAGTTGTTCTTAGAGCTTTTTAAGAACAAGACTAATACCCATAATAATTTGACAAATCAAATCAATTTAAATTGGGTGGATCAACAAGAAAGAGGGAAACATATTGACTGTAGATCAGTGATCTACCATTGGGCATGGAGTCAAAATACTTTGCAGATTGAAGGAAATAGAGAAAAATCATTAGGTTAAGAGCTTATATGACGATGATTACATTTCATCGTCACCACATATTTCACACTGGGACCACATATTTCTGGGACCACATATTACCGGGACGACATATTTTCGGGACCACATTTTATTTAGGTGGTTTTTTGGCACATGGTGTTTTGCCAATGGTTTTCTATTTCTGGTTAAGGAATTAGGGTTTTGGACTAATCCAGGTCATTGGGTTAGGGTTTTGGATGCCTCTGTCTCCTATATGTATATTGTATTGTAAATAATGTAACACAAGGTATGAATATAATATATGTTGGTTTTCCCGGTTTGGGTTTCCAGGTGAAAATTCTCTATGTAATGTTTGTATTTTCCATTGTATCTTTTATGTTCCTTTCTGAATATCAGTTTGCAGTAGATATTGTACAAAGTTAGAATTTACATTAGAGACTAGATATGCAGCATTTCTTTGAGAAGAACCGAATATGCCATCGAAATGTGTTCCTCACTTTGGTTTTTCCAAGTCGAGAGTTGACCGAGGTACATTGGGCATGATCTCGTAGAGCATACCTGATTGCAAGTAAATCAATTCCAGTTGTTGTTCTCTAAATATTGCCCGCTCTTGTGTAAACACCCATGAAGTGGCTACATCCTTAGAAATATAAGGAAGAAAAGACTTAAGGAACCATTCTAATAGAAAATTTGGTAGAACCATGGAGTTGATCAAGCTCTTTTGTCTCCTCCACTCCCGAATGTGATAAAAAATGTGTGTAGCCTTGTCTTTTTCAGAATTGGCCAACATCTCTATACCAACATCATACCAAACATGGAGATGGAAGTGCTTGATAAATACCATGGAGATATCACCAAAAGAAAACGTCACATATTTAGAATTCTCTATTTTTATATACCATTTCACGATGACCCCAATGAGGGTATGCTGGAACAATTGTAACCAGATCGAGTCATCGTTTAATGAATTAGACGGGCACCACAAGTGAAACATGATTACATGGTCTTGTGGGTCTTCACCACTCTTTCCTTTAAACTTTGGTATGTTTGAGGGTAGTTTGGTGGGGACCATAGGATATCTTGGATCATGATGAACTAGGTCATTCATCATCTTAGAAAAATCTAGAAAATGAATAGTTGTCAGAAACGGTACCCTGGATTGCGTCATTGATTGATTAGAAGCTTGAAAATAAGGTCTTGAATTGTAACTAACACCAGGTTTCCAGGAAGAGTTTGTTGATGGACCAAATATTTGGGTAAAACCGTGTTTGCTTTGGTTGAATGGAGGATAACCTCCACCCATCTGATTTCTAGATGGAAAAGCAAGGTTGCCCCTTGTCGGACCTCCTTGTGAAGGAACTAGTCCTTGCATGGGGTTATACTGACCAAGAAAGGGGTTTCCCCTTGATGGAATCCCTTGGGAAGGGAAATACCCTTGCATGAGATTCCACTAAGCTTGGAATGGGTTTCCCCCTGCTGACACTGTAAACACAGTGAAAGGATTACTTCTGAATCCATTGTAGAATATGAACAAAGTGGAAGTGGATGGCATGCTAGCGGCACCCGTAAAAGCTCCACAGCCTTCAAAGGGGTTAGTATCAGAAGATAGGAAATCCCCACTCCCAATGGATGGGGATGGTGGAGGAATATGACCTCCACCCCAAGGGATCGCTTGGTAGGGAATTGAAGAAATCCCTATACCAATGTTAGAAACTTACGACATCAGCTAGGAACCAATCAACGTGTTAAGCAATCCCATTGATGACATACTGAAATAAAAATCATTTGTTGTTGATGGAAAAGACATGGATGCACTCATAGAAGGAGTGGGACTGATGACCAGTGGAGAAGTGTTGTTGATCAGAGTGGCTATGGTGGAATTAACCTCACTAGTCGTTGTGTTAGACACACCAGAAGAAAAGATCTTGCTAGTGACTATTGTTGAGGTGGGAGTTGTAGGGACTCTCGAACCAGACACTTGTGAAGTGTCATCTATAGAAGTCTAGTGAAGAGGGATAATATCAGTAAAATCCAATCTAGGAGGTGGAAAGTTCACCACAGGTGATGGGAAAGTCCCGGTTAGCGGAGGGTTATAAACTAGAGCATATTCTTCATCTCTGAGATCTTCAACAGTTACAACATTTGGTTCCAAAGTGTTAACCTATGAGGGTTTCATGGTTGATATCTCGACTGGACTAGTTGGTAAGAAAGCACTAAATTGACCAAGATGATGCCTTAGTGGAGGTTGGGGAGAATTATTTCTAACCTCTTATTCTGGTGGAAGACCTTGAATTATCCTTGATCTATGAGGCGGTTGGTCATCCACTTTGACTTTTCAACTCTGTGCGACTGTGTACATGCCTTCCTAGGAAACTCTACAATTGCTAAGAACACCACTAGAAAAATCCTAAATGGAAAAAATAGAAACAAGTTACCTTGCTATTATCCCAACTTAGATGGATTAGGTCCTGAGATCGCAATAGTGACAAGGTAGGGTAAGGTCCTTTCGAACAAAGGCACGGGTTTATTAAGTTGTGTGGACCAATGGATGAAGGAATGAGAAGTAGTTATCCTAACCTCCACTTCCCAACCTTATTTGATGCAAGAACCCATGCTTCGCAGGGAAACCTCCAACAATAATGAAAAGTGTGATATGAAATTTTCCCCAGTACCACGACAAACCCGTGCAGTCACCTTTGAGATCCCTAGGAAAGGAAACTAAGGTCACGAACTCGCAATCAACATCTGAGAGGTACATTCAACAGTCGAGAATGAACATATGGGAAGGGTAGAAAATCCCGAAGCCACAAAAGCAACACCACACATGGAGGTATGGGTACTAAAGAAACCCCCAATATACGATCTTTTCACTATGCTCAGTTAAGCTTCAGAGGGCTCTCTCCTCAACTTTCCTTTACGCGACCTCGTGTTTAGATCCTTTGTTAGAGGAGGCTCCCAAATATACTTATATGATAGTTGGATTTAAGCTCTCCCTATCTTAGTCTCCTACATTTTTTTTATGTCCTTGGAGAAATTAACTCTCCAACCTAAACCAAGGCCCTATCCTGTAACTAGTTTGTTCACCCTACAAAATGAAAATTTATAATAAATCTTATTTAGAATTCATTTTATGGGGATTTTAGTTACTCAAAGAGGTATGTATGAAACATAGATGATTTTTTTACATACCCAAAGGAAAACACTTTAAGAACACTATGCAAAATGTGGTTTCTTCACTGAAAATGAGAAGTGCTAACAATGCTTCAAATAAACAAACTCTTTTCTTTTATATTTTTGAAAATGAAAGAAATATATTTTTTCTTGTATGCAAGATTCTAAATCACTTTGCAATGCAACCTAAAATACTTTTTGAAGGCAATGCAAAAAAAAATCCAAAAAATTTGCAAGCAAGGTTTCTTTTCTTTTTATGGAATGCTACTGTAACAAAAAACAACAACCGTCAAAACAAACAATATGCCTAAAGACTTGAGTGCTAGTAAGAAAGAATCATTTCTTGAAAAGTTTAAAGGCAAGGGATAAAGATAAAGGATAACCAACAATCAAGTTGTTTTTGTGTTTTCTGTTACTAAAAGAAATGAAATGCAAATGCGATTCATTTTTTTTTCTTTTACGAACAAAGGGAAGTAGGTAAAGAAGAAGAAAGAAAATAGTCAAGAAATATAGAAGCATGACAATCAAACTGGAAATTGACCCTAGGATTTCACAACTGACCTTTTGACCAACCTAAATAACTGTTGTCGCCCTTATGCACACTTTCAAACGTGAGCTAAGTCCGGCTCACTTAGTGTGCCCTCGGAGACACAATGTCTAAGTCCCTGCCCACACTGTCACCTTGGCAGGTACTTCTTCCGTCTAGGCTTACTCCTAGGGAAGCC
>SNQJ01S0063547.1:32548-46054 GCA_010110895.2 Picea sitchensis
AACATGGCTTTGTTTTCGTGCCCCATTCTTTATTTTCACCATAGTGATGTTCAGGGGGGTGTTGGAGTTACTTCACACACACCTAGGATTTATTTTTCCTAAGGTTTTTCATTGTTTATTAGTCATTATTTAGTCTCCTATATTTTAGGAAATATATTCCTCTAGGGAGAATATTCTCTTCACTTTTCACTTCAGTTTGATCAGTTGAGTGGAGTCTATATGCTGCATTGGTTTTATCACCATGCTGTTGGAATACTGAGAGGGGGGTGAATCAATATTACCCTTTTTCAACAATTAGCAGTTACTTTTTATATTTTATTGATTACCACAATGAATCAACAATGAATTGTATGAAAATCTATTATATAAATATATTTAACATCAATTACAAGGTTTATAATTAATAGTGAAGGACACCAATCCTCTTTAGATCACCAACTCTAGAAGACACAGATCCCCTTCTTCAGGGCACCAACCCTAGGAAGTACCAAATCCATCATCTTTAGGACACCAACCCTAGGAAGCACCAACTCCCTTGTATTTAGAGCACCAACCCTCAGAAGCATCAACTCCCTTGTATTTAGTGAACCAACCCAAGGAAGCACCAACTCCCTTGTAGTTTACAATATTCTTAGTAAGGATATGAATCCTTCCATGCTCCTCCCTTCCACCCTCATTGCATAAGTATCTTCAGCTTTCCTTCCTGGAATCTGCTTATGCTATTGATCTTCTGATCTAGATTGCAGAGACACTTTCTTCTCATCACTCCTCATTTATATACTCTTCCAACTGGTGTGAGCTATGAAACATTGTGTCCCTTTGTTTGGACCATTGCACCTTTTCATTTTAACATTAACAATAATTACTTTTATTATTCAAACATTTATTTTTAATTCTTTTAATTTAGTGAGAGTGCTTTTCGTAAATCGATCACAGGTATGGATTGATTTATTTTTAACTCGATTCCATATTCCTACAAATATTTGCAGAAACCAAGTTCTGCAGAGGTGCTTCCTTCAACCCATTTATATGTGACCATGGGTGCAGAACCACGAGCTTATTAATTTAAGCATTGCCTTCTTCTTTCGTTGTTTTCCTTTTATCCCCCATATGTCTAGTGTTGGGACCGTGTTCTTCGATCCTTCGTCCTTCGGGACTTTAGGACTTTGCAACCTTTCACATCTCCCGAATCTGATTTCGCTGAAACAGATCGGATGACCAATATAAAATCCTCCATTTAGATGTACGATCCAAGATTATCAGAGGCCTTTCAAGTAAATCGTCAGTCAGGACTTCATCAACAATTGAATGGATGGTTCTCATTCATTTTGAAACTTTGGGACTTCGATCATTTGTTGGTGGTGAAACTCTCGAAGTAAGAACTCCTAGAGTGGCGTAACTTGCTGACGTCACTTGTTGATGTGGCACTGACTGAGTGGATGCCACATGTCACTTGGATTCATGACTCATGCATACCTGAAATTCCAACTATACTTTGACACTTGTCTTTATTTGATTATGCCATGTGTCCTTGCTAATGTAGATATCCTTATGTGGCACATGTTCTTCTCATGGATCTAATGGTTAGGATACTTACCGAAGTGTTCCTCAAATTGGATGGCACATGTTCACTTTAGGACTTCGACCTTTGGGACTTTGAGTAATTCGATTTCTCCAGTTCCCAATTCTCCCAAAGTGAGATTCCCCGAAGTGTAAACCTCGAGTAACTTGACTTCATCTAATGGTCATTCTTTAACCTGAAAAGGCTTAACATGATCCAACAGCTGTTGGGAATTTGACTATTCGGGATCTCGAGCCTTTGGCCTTACTTATCCTATCCTTCTACTTTCCTTGATCTGATGGTCAGGATATCTCCCAAATTGTTTCCTCAGACCAGACAGATTGCATCTACTTCGGGACATTTGTGTCTTACTCTTTCCTTCCACTAAACATGATCTGACGGTATTGATATCTTTTGAAGTATTCTTCAGATCGGACAGTCCTCATTTACTTCGGGACTTCGGGGCTCTGGTACTCGTCTTTTCTTATCCTATCCTTCCACTTAACTTGATCCAATAGCCGATGTGCATTGTGGAATCGTAAATTGCATGTGTTTTAGTTCATCACCCAAACTTTGCAATTGAAGTTGTGCAATTGTTGGTGGATCAACCACAGTCATCGATCTTTGAATCGATGAGATTTGACAGTCTAGACTAATTGCAGGATTGGAAATAATGTGTAGTTTAATTCTCCCTTCTTGCTTCACAATTTGAAGTTGTGCAATTGTTGGTGGATCAACCACAGTTGTCGATCTTCGAATTGATGAGATCTAACAGTCTAGACTAATTACGGGATTGGAAATAATGTGTAGTTTAATTCTCCCTTCGTGCTGCGCAATCAATCCCTTCCCTTGATCTAGCTTACATATCCAATGGTCTTGGTTTGTCATGTGGGGATTTCGATTCTGATTATGTTTCCGCATTGTGATTTTCCTTCTAAGCTTCATTTGCATCATCGACTATTGACATCAATGACAATCCATCAATGACAGTATGTCCAACTATCTCCCCCTTTGTCATTGAGGGCAACACTCTAATCTAACTTCATAAACAATCCCCCTAAAATGATGGTTTTCTCTACGAATTTACTGTCCCCCTTTGACATCAATGGCAAAGGGTTGCTCCCCCTATGGTAATTCTATGTATGTTTGTATGTTGCTGACTATAATCTGAACTCGGGTAACTCCTCCTGCAATCATACTTTTCCTGTCTTAACTGAATGACTCCCCCTGTCAATCTTCTCTCTCTGCTTCTAACTTTTCTTCCCTTTTGTTTCTGAAGGGGAAATTCTTCTTGAAAAGATCTCTCCCCCCGTCATTTCTACAGGATGCCATGTATACCACTATATACATCCTACTGTTTCTGTTGCGGATACGATTGTCCTACTAGAACACTGAGCAACTGAAGCTTATACTTTTCAAACAACCTTTCGACCTATCCATTACTTCTCATCAATATCTAACCAGATGTATCTATCTTTATCCAAGATGCTTATTTACTGTACACTGCTTATTAAAGTCAACTAAGAGACTTTATATTTTGATTTCCACATGACTTTTCTTACTGATAGAATGTATTCTATTCAACTAGAATTGATCTAGTTGTCCAACCAACTCAGGCACACATCAACCAACCAATATATCTTTCAGATTTTCTTTGTCACAACCACTGTCTATGAAATTTCGGTTTCTAGTCTTTTTATTTTCAGATTTGTACTCAATCTATCTTCATCATCACCTCACTGTTGTATAATTTTCATTCATTCCATTTCTTGCTCACATAGTAACTTCCATTTAGGGTTTTGTCCACTTGTAACCATTACGAGACCAATACATAACCTGCAATGTTCTTGGGTAGAAAAAGACCTGCAACAAACTATGTCAGATCTTGCATAGAGTTATATCATTAAACCATGATGCTTCAATGCTCATAGGAGCATCAACATGAATGAATTTTATCTCTTCCCTAATTCCTCCTTCCCTTCTTTGTTTTTTAATTTTTCTTTGAGAAGGAATTTCAGTGTACCATTAAAATAGGATTAAAAAATTTATGAGATAATCATCACTCAATTATTCTGGTTGTTCTATTGTTGAATATTCATCATCAATGTCACTATTATGTGCACCAGAAGCTTCTTTATCCTTGTCTTGAGAATATTCCTCTATTAATTTCCATTTGTTGGGTAATGGATAATCTTCTTGTATTACATTATCAAGTTTTGGAGTTGTGTCGGATTTTTCTTTAGAAGTTTTCATATCTTGAGTTTGATCTACTTTATATGCATAGCTTTGATTATTATATTCCTTATTAGAATCTTTACCCACCATTCTCCTATTATTAACTTCATCAATTTCAGGAGCAATGTTTTCATCATATTTCTTGTTTGGTACTTCAGATTTTATTTTCCATGTCTTCTTATTCTGTTTGTTAGGGTTTCCTATTTTTAGGGATTGCATTAGTAATCTACATTCTTTGGTTTTATGACCACATTTGTTGCATTTTTTACAATCAATATTGAAGTTTTTCAAAGGATTAAATGAGTTGTAGTTTCTCTTCTCTGTATTGTACCTATTGTTCTTATATCTTTGGACATTTATGTTATTGTATGGTCCATAAGCTTTGCAGTGTACTTCCTTATGTCCGAAATTATTGCAAGAGTAACAGTATCCAATGAATATATATTTATTCGGGGGATTCCTTCTGGTGATTTTATTCTTCCTGTCACTTATTACTTTAGTAGGGAATGTTGATTTATGTTTATGTGGAACAGTGTTCAATGGTATCATATTTTCCTTATTATCTTCTCTTCTTAAGGAGCCCTTTAGAGCATCTGCATAACTAATCGGTCTTTTCACAGATCCTTGTGATGTAGAAGTTAAGTCTTGGGTGTATCCCAAACCAGTCTTGTTGTTTGGTGACCTTTGGTTACAAAGAATTTCATCCAATATCTTTGAACTATTTCCAAAGTTTGATCTCTTCTTTTCTTTTTCAAGTTCACTTTTTACCAGCTTGATCTCAGCTTCTAGTTTCTCACATTCTTTTTTTTTTTTATCACTAAGTTGTTTAATAATGATTTCTTCAATTTTATTAGATTCTGGGAGCTGGGACTTCAAATCACTGATGGTTTGTTCTAAATCCTTGAGGGTTTTGGAAACTTCTCTCTCTCTTGATTTAGTAGCTTCTTTAATCTCTAGAAGCTCTCTTCTTAGTTCCTTGTTTTGGTTTTTAGTTTTTCCTAGTTCTTCAATTACACTAAGGATTTCTTCTTCGAAGTTCCCTTCTTCTTCATCTTTTGAATGTTTATCATCTTTCATTTTAATTCCCATAAACAAAAGCTCTAAATCTTCATCTTCACTTATGTATGAAGATTTGATGTCTTCTTTAGAGTATAAGTTTTTCTTTTTCTTATAAAATTTCTTCTTGTATTGGTTTTCTTGGTTGTGAATTTATTCATCATTTTCCTCTTGTATGGGATAGGGACATTTGTTTGCAAAATGTCCAATTTTCCCACAGTTGAAACATTTGAAAGGTAACTTTCCTTTATATTTTCCAAATCCTTTTTGGAGTTTCTTTATAAATTTGGCATCTTCTACATTTGATATATCTGATAACTTATCACTGGTCTTTTGCTCCTGCCTCATCTTTGTCTTAGATGCTTTACAGGATGTTTCATATTTTGTTTATTTATCATTCCATGTTCTCATTTCATATGAGGTAAAAATTTCATGAAGATGATCAACTGTGAGTGTGCTTAGATCGGTTCTATCTTCAATTGTAGAAATCTTTGCATCATATCTCATAGGTAATGATCTTAGTATTTTTTGCACGATAGGTTTATCTATAATTTTTTCTCCTGCCGCTCTGATTGAGTTAACCACTTCATCTACCCTATGAAAGTATTCAATAATATTTTCTTCTTCTTTCATTTTCATATTTTCAAACTAAGTTCTATAGGTCTGTAGTTTGGCTTCCTTGACTTTGTCATCTCCTTCATATACAACCTCCAACTTGTCCCAGATTTCTTTGGTTGATTTACAATGCATAACCTTTACACATATAGAATTAGTCAACCCTTCTAGAATTCCATTAACTGCTCTTGAGTTTTCATTACATATTTTCTTTCCTGCATCATCTTTGGGTGGAGCAGTTGGTGCAGTGTAACCATCTTCAACAGATTGCCAGATATCAAAACCAAGAGCCAACTGGAAGTTTTTCATTCTTACCTTCCATAGATCATAGCCTCCTCCATTGACCAATGGTTCTTTGTTGTTAGACATTCCCTCTTGTTGATCCATCTTCAAGATCTACCTTTCAATTGTTAGACTCTGTTGAAGGCACTCGCTCTGATACCAATTGTTGGAATACTGAGAGGGGGGGGTGAATCAGTATTACCCTTTTTCAATAATTAGCAATTACTTTTTATATTTTATTGATTACCACAATGAATCAACAATGAATTGTATGCAAAATAAATTATATAAATATATTTAACATCAATTACAAGGTTTATAATTAATAGTGAAGGACATCAATCCTATTTAGAGCACCAACTCTAGGAGACACAACTCCCCTTCTTCAGAGAACCAACCCTAGGAAGCACCAAATCCCTTGTCTTTAGGGCACCAACCCTAGGAAGCACTAACTCCCTTGTATTTAGGGAAACAAACTTAGGAAGCACCAACTCCCTTGTATTTAGGGCACCAACCCAAGGAAGCACCAACTCCCTTGTAGTTTACAATTTTCTTAGTAAGGATATGAAAACTTCCATGCTCCTCCCTTCCACCCTCAGTACATAAGTATCTTCATCTTTCCTTCCTGTAATATGCTTCTGCTATTGATCTTCTGATCTGGACTACAGAGACACTTTCTTCTCATAACTCCTTCTCATTTATATACTCTTCCAACTGGTGTGAGCTATGAAACATTGTGTCCCTTTGTTTGGACCATCGCACCTCTTGATTTTGACATTAACAATAATCACTTTTATTATTCAAACATTTATTTTTAATTCCTTTAATTTAGTGAGAGTGTTTTTCGTAAATCGATCACAGGTATGGATCGATTTCTTTTTAACTTGATTCCATATTCCTGCAAATATCTGCATAAACCAAGTTCTGCAGAGGCGCTTCCTTCAACCCATTTATATGTGATGACATGCGCAGAACCACAGGCTTATTAATTTAGGCTCTGCCTTCTTCTTTCATCGTTTTCCTTTTATCCCCCATATGTCCAGTGTTGGGACCGTGTTATTCAATACTTCATCCTTCGAGATTTTAGGACTTTGAAACCTTTCAAATCTATCGAATTAGATTTCACTGAAACAGATCAGACGATCAATATTCAATCCTCCATTTAGATGTATGATCCATGCTTATCAGAGGCCTTTAAAGTAAATCGTTAGTCAGGACTTGATCAACAATTGAATGGATGGTTCTCGTTCATTTTAGAACTTTGGGACTTCGATCATTTATTGGCAGTGAAACTCCCAGAGTGACGTAACTTGTTGACGTCACTTGTTGATGTGGCACTGAATGAGTGGCTACCACATATCAATTGGATTCGTGACTCAGGCATACCTGAAATGCCAATTGTACTTTGACACTTGTATTTATCTGATAACACCACGTGTCCTTGCTGACGTAGATCTCCTTATGTGGCACATGTTCTTCTCCTGGATCTAACGGTCAGGATACTTCTCGAAGTGTTCCTCAGATCAAACGACTCATGTCCACTTAGGGACTTTGGCCTTTGGGACTTCGGGTAATTTGATTTATCCACTTCCCAATTATCCTGAAGTGAGATTCCCCAAAGTGTAAACCTTGAGTAACTTGACTTCATCTAATTGTCATTCTTTAACCCGAAAAGGCTTAACATGATCCAATGGCTATCAGAAATTTGTCTATTCGGGATCTTGGGCCTTTGGCCTTGCTTATCCTATCCTTCTACTTTCCCCAATCTGACGGTCAAGATATCTCTCGAATTTTTTCCTTAGATCAAACAGCTTGCGTCTACTTTGGGACATTTTTTCCTTACTCTGTCCTTCCACTAAACATCATCTAACGGTCCTGATATCTCCCGAAGTGTTCTTTAGATCGGACGGTCCTCATTTACTTCGAGACTTCGGGGCTCTGGTCTTCATATTTGCTTATTCTATCCTTCCACTTAACACTATCCAACAGTCGATGTGGATTGTGGAACCATAACTTGTGCGTGGTTTAGTTTGTCGCACAAACTTCACAATTGAAGTTGTGTGATTGTTGGTGGATCAACCATAGTCGTCGATCTTTGAGTCGATAAAATCTAACGATCTAGACTAATTGCGGGATTGGAAATAATGTGTAGTTTAATTATCCCTTCGCACTCCGCAATCAATGCCTGCCCTTGATCTGGCGCTTGTGTATCCAACGGTCCTGGTTTTTCATGTGGGGACTTTGATCCTGATCATGTTTCTGCATTATTCTTTCCCTTTTGAGCTTCATGTGCATCATCGACTATTGACATCAATGACAATATGTCCAACACATGCAACATTGGGATCATCACCATGCTAATGCGCACTTGCCTTGGGATCATCACTATAATGGTGCATTACCCTTGATTCCTTGATCTACTCCTCACTACACTTTGTTCATTCAATTAACTGAAGACTGGTTGACTAGTTGACTCAGACTAAGTGGTAGTTCACTCCCGTAACTACCTGAGAGACTAGACTAGGTGGCGGTTTACTCTCGTAACTGTTGGTGTGTGTCTAGATCACTCTAGACCACCACTATGGTGCATTAGTTACTCATGTATCCTATATCTATTATAAATTATTCACTCTTTGAGTGTGGAGTACGGTTAGTGATAATTCTTCTATTCTTTCTCTTTTGCTTCTTCTTTCTCAATTTCTCTATGCAAATGTGTGTTGTATTTTCTAGCTAGATCTATTATGTGCAGGTTCAACACATTTACAATGAGGATATGGTTTCAAAAGTGGATTTATATATTATTATTTTGTAATTAATGAGTCAACTTTGACTCCTCTTTTTCAAAAGCTAGTTTAGATTTTGTTGCCAAGAGATTTGTCACTGTTTCTTAACCTAGGAAGGCTATTAGGATTCAAATTTGACAGCATAGGAAGATATTTTTTGTATATATTTCATGAATATATGAGAGATAAAGGGGGGACTCTTTTTGGGAAAAGAGGACTATTGTACTACAGATCAAGACGTGTTTATTCCTTTGAAGTTAATGCAGAAGTTTCCTCTTTCTGAAATTTGAGATTCATCACGATGGTTATGTTCAGTATGTGTTTCTTGTATATCATTTCCATGATTATGTTTTTCTTCTAGCATTGTCTGAGATTAAGTGGTAGGAAATAATCCATGTTTAATGCTCCTTTCACATTGATGATGCTTGTTATGTGTTAATGGTTACTTTTACAAAATTCATCTTCATTTGATGCTCTATTTAGTAATTAATCTTTGTGCCCTTTCTTCTAAAGCTGCACTGGAGATTCATCCACTGATTGATGCCTGTAGTGTAGTAGGATTTCTTCTCCTTTCCATCTCTCATTTTATATCATTTATTTGTTGATCATAGCATCTATTTTGCCTCAAATCTGCAGAAAGAAACCAACCAGCTGTTGAATATAAAAACATTGAAATTTAGGGCTTGACTCCATTTCACAATGGTATATTTTCCTTGTTTGTCCTACCAACCCTTTTAAAACAAAAACAAACCTGTCCTATTGAAAAAACTAAACTCTGTGCATTTATTGATGAATCCTTTGAGTTATTACCAGTCATTAGACATCTAAGAGATCCCTCTCTCATTGCATAGGTCAGAATACAATCTAAAGTTGGTTGAAATAGTTACCTTGGGGTTTTCTTTGATACATGCCAAAGAAATTTCTGAGTGTTAACATTTTGGCGTCGTTTTTGGAGAGCGAAGGTTAGAATTTCAGATCTGATTGTTGATGGTGTACAACAATCAGACACAAAGAGGTTGTAAATCATCCACCTGACGACTCCACTATCCAAAGGTTTTAAAGCTTGAAGAAGGTACTAATGACGCCACTGGAATTGATGAAGAACACAGATGTTGCTACCATTGTTTCAAGGTATGCATGTTTCAACTTTTCACAGATTCATGGTTTCCCGAATCCTTTACCCAAGGATGAAATTTTTTTAAGAAATGGTCTGAAATTTAGTGGAGATGATCTGAGTTTGACTTTGAAGCATATATCAAATTTTCGCGACTTCATTGAGATTCTTAGAGTCAAACATGAAGATGTTTTCCTTAGACTGTTTTATGATTCGTTCCAAGGAAAGTGTAAAGGTTGGTTTGAAGGTTTGTATATTAGGTCTATTAGATCTATAACAGATTTTTGGATTGTCTTTTTGGAAACATGGATGGAAAAACCAGAGTTAGTATCAAATCCTATTTCTGTTGAGGGTTTTAAATAATATTTTTACATGTTTGATGATGATCAAATCGAAGAGGATTTCCCGATTTTTTTACCCATGTATTTGAAGTCATGTAAATGTTCTTCTAAAGATAAGTTTAGTTTCTTAGAAGAGTTTGTTGAAAAACTTGAGAATGATCTTGAGGCCTTAGAGGGTCAAATTCAGTCCCAAGACTTTCACTATCAAAGCTTGTATTTTAAAGATCCTCTTCAACTTCCTTTAGATGTCAAGATTGAGAAATTTTTTGTGTTTGGAAATGAGTTTGACAATCCACACCTGAAGTAGTATGTGCAAGTAGAAGATACACATGAACAGTCCATGGATGATAACCAGATTGTAGACTTCTTTGGGAATCAATGAAACATCCATGATTTTTATGACCCTATAGATGAATATATGGAAGGATTCTTCAATTTAAATTCACAGCCATGTCTCCACTGTGAGAAACAAAAGTATTATAAGTTACCCTTGTCACCACATGTTTTGGGGTCAATTATGTTCAAGCACAATCAACCAGTCAATTTATGTGAGAATATACTTGATTAGCTTTATTGGAAATCTGAAATTACTTGATTCAAAAAAATTCTTACAGCTTAGAGTAGGTAGGAGTGTGAATAAGCTCAACATGACGAGCACTTTCAACTTTTTTTTTCAGTTTGCAGTGTCATTTTGGTTTTGGTTCAGTTGCAAAATAATTTTTTGGCGAAACAGATCAAGATTGGATTTTAGTGGGATTGGTTTCAGCTCAGCAAGAGAGAAGGTTATAAGTTACAGTTGGAAAGTTGAGTTTAGGAGCAACCCAATGGATAGGCACAAGGTCTATGAGTTCATTGCTACCTCACTGGGAGGATAGAATCCCCATTGGAGCCAGTTGTTAGCACCATGATTTTTGAAGCAAAGAGTCAAGAGTGTAAATTCCATCATGTTCAATTTGTAATGGTCCACTTTCCTAAGTCTTGAATCACATTAAAAAGTGGGAAATTATGTGCTAAGGTCGAGTCATAGGTTAGGGTGAATGCCATGTCAAAAGGTATTATGGTTCATCATCACCTTTCATGAGGTTAGAGAAGGAACAATCATGACACTCCATGTCATTTGTACCATTGTAAACTTTAAAAGTGTTCCCACTATGCAAATCCCTAACTTGCCTTGAAACCTCTTGTCGCTATGGATAACCACTTCCATTTTAAAAATTTCATCCCCTATCCATTCGAGCATGAATATTGGCCACCTTTTATTCTTCTCCATCACCTCCAAAACATTTTCATCGTACATGGCCTCTCCAACAAGATCCAAATCTCTCTACTATGTAAACTCTAGTCGCTATGCAAACCTCGTGTGTTGATATTCGCTACGCCAACCTTTCACACTGTTTTTTTTTGTGCATTCTCCATTTGTTTCAATCAATGTTCAAGAGACTTTCTTGGAGCCCATTGCACGTTATCCTCTTAAATGAATTTTCTTTTCACATAACCAGCTTTACTTCATTTGAGATAAACCCTAGCCATCCTTGTTGTTGCGTCAAGTTTCATGTTGTTGTTCGATGTTGCACCGAGTTTCCTACTGATTTTCGTTTGTTGCGTAGAGTTTTCTACTGCTCTCATTTGTTGTGCATTGGGCAGAGGATGTTTATGAGCGGACAATTTTATTGCGTAGAGGATTGTCCTATGCACAGGCTACAAGGCGCACTGCGCAAATGACTAGTTTAGTGATCAAACTTCAAGATCACTTTCTGACCAATTGGAGAGGAGGTTTGAAAATACCAGAGATCATTTTTTCAAGGACATACCAAATAATAAAAACCTCTCTCATATTTGCAACAAGTATTATATATTTGGATATTCGAATGAATCTTTACATCCCATCTTTGCAGATTTAAGCATTTAATGTTTTGGCCATCATATTTGGGTGTGGATCCCAAGAGACTGGAGAGGAATGTTAGAAAATTGAGAGAGGTTTTTCACAAGAACAGTTTCATATACAAAAATCTCTCTCTGTTTTGAAAAATATATTTTTATTCGGGAGATATGATGTCATATTTGACCCTTATTTTCCTAGTATGATGTGCAATCTGCTACATTTTTGTTGTAGTTTACTATTGCGTAGTAGACTTGTTGTGCAACTGTGACAAAGCTTCTGGAATGCCTCCATATCAACAAGGAAAGGTAGGAAAGTGTGAAATCTCATCTACAACGAATGCCAAAGGTAAAATATCATCATGATATGGTTTCAAAACCGGATTTATCTATTATTATCTTGTAATTAATGAGTCAACTTTGACTCATCTTTTTCATCAGTTAGTTCAGATTTTGTTACCAAGAGATTTGTAACTATTTCTTAATCTAGGAAGGTTGTTAGGATTCAAATTTGGAAGCATAGGAAGATATTTTTTGTATATATTTCATGAAGCTATGAGAGATAATGGGGGAACTCTTTTTGGGAAAAGAGGACTATTGTACTACAAATCAAGACTTTTTTTTTCTTTTGAAGTTAATGCAGAAGTTTCCTCTTTCTGAAATTTGAGCTTCATCATGGTGTTTATGTTCACTATGTGTTTCTTGTATATCATTTCCATGATTATGTTTTTCTTCTAGCATTTTCTGAGAGTAAGTGGTAGGAATTCATCCATGTTTGATGCTCCTTTCACACTGATGATGCTTGTTATGTGTGAATGGTTACTTTTACAAAATTCATCTTCATTTGATGCTTTGTTTAGTAATTAATCTTTGTTTCCTTTCTTATAAAGTTTCCCTGAAGATTCATCCATTGATTGATGTTTGTAGTTTAGTGGGCTTTCTTCTCCTTTCCATCTCTCATTTCATATCATTTATTTGTTGATCATAATGTTATAACCCTATATTTCATAGTATCACTTGGTGATTAGAATTTCTTCCTCTAGTCATATTTTATTGTAAATAATATTTTACTTGCAAATGATTTACAAAAAGAAAAACAAAAAACAAAAGAAAAGAAAGAAAAAGGATAAAAATAGAAAAAATGAAAAGAGGGTATAAAAATATATATATAAATCCCCATGAAAAAATAAATTTTGTTTGACTCATACTAAATAATCATGATCAAACCTTTTAAATTTATGTTGATAGGTTAGTGAATAAATTTGGTCAAACAATTTATTCTTGGCCAAATTAGTTAGGTTAGAGTAATAATTAATCCAACATTATAAGTTGTATTAATGTGTTAGTTGATTAGGCTAGGATTTAGGTTAGTGATGTTTATTTCAATAAAAATTGCAAAGGGATTGTTAAAATACCCTTTATTTGAGTAAATTTGATGTTTTTTTCTTAGGAAATAATACCCTGGTGAAAAAAAGAAGAAAGGCTAAGCTTAGCGCTACCCATCGCATGATTTTATCCTAAGTTTCTTGTGGATAATACTCTTTGTCGTGTTGCGACTAAAAAGTGCACAACTTTCATTAGCAACATCTAACAGTGCCAAGATCGACTACCCTCAGCGCCTTTTGGAACCCCCCCCCCCCC
>SNQJ01S0063547.1:46221-69978 GCA_010110895.2 Picea sitchensis
TGCCAAAACACCTACACAATATCGTCCACCTCACTCTTCCACCATACCCCACTATCACCTGTCACACGTCACACCCCACATACCTGTTGGCCAATCAATGCCCTCCCTGTGACCATTATTCACCCCGTCATCCCCCATGATATAAAAGACACCTCTGTTGCACTGGTTAACTCGGTTTCTTCAACACTATGATGCTATTTATAGATCCATACACTGTCGACACCGGGCCAAATAGAGACTTTGAGCCAACTATCGCCAAAGTTCACTGTTAACAAATGCAGTTAACCCGGGTAATTACAGTCCTCCATTAATTCACTTTCAGAAATCTATTAGTCATGGCTCCCAAAGTTAAATCCGCTGAGACATCTGAAAATCCATTCCTTCCCCCTCCCATCGACCTAAATAATATTCCCCTAGCAGATAATGACTACAAAATTACAAAGCCGAAGTGCAAATTTGACTTCTTCGAATTACACTTCTGGCTAAGGGATATTTTCCTGGATCAGAGTGATGAAATTGGACGCTGGGAGTCCAATTTTCCTATGTACATGTTCCCTCAGACCTTCCACTTTCCGGAATTTTCCCTGAAATGTCAAGCCCATTATTTTCCCAAACAAAGGGCCATTGTTTCCTCTTTTGGTGAAACCCTGTTCACCATTACCCCTGAATCCATGAATCA
Organism: Picea sitchensis; assembly: GCA_010110895.2. Taxonomy (NCBI): domain Eukaryota; kingdom Viridiplantae; phylum Streptophyta; class Pinopsida; order Pinales; family Pinaceae; genus Picea; species Picea sitchensis. Next base: position 46,901 of record SNQJ01S0063547.1, read on the forward strand.
TATTTTACAGATCCCAAGAAAACTCTGCAAACCCTTTCTCTATTGAAGCCCTGAATGAACTCTACTAGAAAACTCTCCTTCCCCCAAAGAGCACAGATTTTTGAAATCTTTCTGCTAGAAGAAGCTCAGTTGCCCAAGAAAAACCCTCCCTATCCATCCTCCATCTTCTCTATCAGGGAAATCCAAACTATTTCTAGCCTCTGTTACCTATTAGGATACTTTTCATATGAATGGGTAGATGAACCTATCTTAGGTTTTCTAACCATTTTTCCACAGAAGAAAAAGCTACAGTCCAATTTCATTTTAGTCAGTTTTTGGTTGACAACATACATGATCATTTTTTCAAATTTTCAACAGAAGGAATGTTCAGATATTCCTCAGTGTTGGTGTACTTATTCTTGTTTTTTCAATCAGATATATTCTCATGTGCTCTCCAGAAATTGGATCAGGAAGGAAACCCTCAATCAGTAACTTCATGGACCTCACTAGTGAGGAAAAATTCAATTGAGTTCAACTTCAAGGATTTCATTGATCAATTTTATCACCTAGTGGTTTTCATGCTTAGTAGCATAACAGAGCCAATAATCAATGAATAAGTCTAGAGAATTCTTCACCTCTCCGATTTGTCAAAAACAGGAGATTGGTATCTATACCAAAAACACACTAAAATAAGAGTGTATGGATGTGAATTTCCACCATATAGACTGCCAAAATATCTCCTTGTAAGGATATTTGCATTACAATATATCAGGAAGATGGTGAACTCTGATGACATCCATTTTGTATCAATCAAGGAAAAACAACAACTCAGAATCAAAACCCAAATTGGTTCTTTCATATGCAACAACAGAGCTACAGGAGAAGAGGTAGACGACCTATTGAAACAAATGAACTTCACTCAAAGTTTCACATGGAATTATGACCCATTTGGTGTCATCTCAGAGCTAAGGGTCAAACAAAAGAGCACTCTATATTCTCATGTAAACAAGCTAGAGGTGAAAAAGTATATGAATCAGACAGATTGGCAAGAAAATACATTATTGGAAACAGAAGAACAACGTCCCCCTGTCACTGCTTCACATACCAACACACCTCAAATACAAACAGAAAAGAGAGAAATGAAAAAGGTTTCCCCTTCAGTCACAAAGGTGTGAGCTGAAGACTTTCAAGTCTATAGGAAGAGGGCTAAAACTAGTCACACACCAGACCTACTCAAAGAAGGAGAAATGCAATCCACCATAGTCATGGAGGGACCAAATTCCTCAACCTTTTCAGCTAGTCAGTTCATAGTGTCCACATCTTCATTTAAAAAAAAAATAGACATGACTATGTCAGTCGAATCCTCTCATGAGAAAACAGGGTCAAATATCTTTGACAAGTACAAACAGATCAAGCAGAGGAATGAACTCCTAAACAACAACAAATATGCTCAGTTATGGAAGCATACATCCACTTCCCAACATAGACTACAGTCAACATTTGACACAGAAAAAGGAAGAATGAAAATAGCATTCCTGCAAGAACAATTTTCTCATCCCAAGACAGTTGTTGATTACAAGAAAACTTCTTTTGAGTTTGATGTGAAGGAGGTACATCTAGTGGACCAAATGGACATGCACAGGAAAACATGGGAGATGATATTCTCCACTTTGAAAAACACCTCATTGACTGCTTCAAAATTGCAGGTGTCTATGAATAACATCCAGTCCCAATTGAAGATGGAGAAAATCTCTTCTTTTTCCAAGGACATTAAGATAAAATAACTAGAAGAGTTGGTGCTAAAGATTGGGTATGACCCATCGAATGTCAAGGAAGCTGAAGAATTGTTGAAGAATAAAAAGGTTGATATACGATCCTTGAGAAAGAAACTAAAACTTCCAACCACTAAAGATTCACAAACAAAGGAGGTGGCTGAAAGTGAAGGCCACAAAGAGGAGATGATGAAGTTGATCATAGAACAAAATGCACAGATAAGAGATATGGAGGCATATATGGACACATTGATAAAGGAGAAATACCTAAAGAGGCCACTGAGATCATTAGGTTCCTAAACTCCAAAAACAAGTAGGAGTTAGAAGCAATGGAGATTGAATATAGGACATAGACCATCCTTGAGGTCAAGAAGGTCCTGACCAAGAAAGGATTGATGTTGCAACTAGAGGAGAAGGATCAAGTGATGGATATTGGAGTTGAGATATTTTTTAGTAAGATTGAGGTACTACACAAGAAGGGTCTCCCTAGACTATTGGTACTCAATGACAAGCTAATCACTCTGTCAGATTACAAGCAGAAGATCAATACAGTGGCAAAGGATGGTTCCAAGTTTGTAGGTATATAGGGAAGCATTATTGGTAAAGCTTTGCTAAAAACATTACAGTTGGACCTGAGCATCCAGCACAAGATAAAACATATTTTCATCACCAAACCCACTTTTTCCAAGTATACTGAGATGGATGAGATATAAAAAAAAGTTACTCAAGGTTTCCATCTGTAGTAAAAATAGATGGGAAGATCTTTGTTCTTTACTTGAGTAAAGGTAATTTTGAGGTTTGAGTCAACATGGATCTATTAGCCAAATCAAAGACATGAGTCACCAACTACTTCCACAAAATCAACACCAAGTATCTGAATAGATCAGCATAATTCCTATATTTTGTAATTTGAGATCTAGTTAGTTAGATTTTCTCTCCATAATATCCTAGTCATATATGATAGGATATGATGTAAACTATTGTATAAATACTTCTTCCTTTGAAGTATTGAGGGTTGATTTTTGCACCCAAGAGTTATTGTTTAATATTTTCAAAGGATCGACCAGTAATAAAACAGGTTATTCACATGATTCTTGTGTCATATTGGTGGTGATGTCTCTCTTTATTTGTTGAATGTTCTCCTATTTTATGTGATCATTTATGTATTTCAGATTCTAATCATTAAAAGGAAGTCAATAGAACAAAATTTATCTTGTATACTCTGTCTCTGGTCTTTTAATGGTCTATATGTTTTTCATCTAAAATTGAGTAAGGGAATTCTTAATTTCTCCTTTGCTTAGTGGACTCTCATACCTTTTATATCTTTTCCACCTCATATAATCTCAATAGATCTAATAGTTTTACTACCCTGCCCCGTGAAGAAAACCTCATAAAAATTTGAATCTGATCCTCATCTTTTATACAGACCCCATAGCCCAATGGATAATTAATGCATCCTTTCTGCCAACTATTATAAACAAACAAACAAACAAATTCAGACTATCATAACTAGCCTAATATTCAAAACTTAAACAAATCTAAATCTTACAGAGAGATCCCTCTATGAAACTGGCATGGCTAGATCCTAGTTTTAAAATTGGTTTTGATAGTTACCTCTGGCAATTTCTTCTACCCTTCGACAACCTCTAGGAATTACAAAGTGATAACATAGTGGCGACCATACTAGGGAACTGAACAAATTTTCCAACTTTATGAATTGTATTCTCTATATAAGAAAAGTTTATTTCTAGACAATCAAAGATATAAATTTCAAGAGATAAATGTTTAGAGGTTGTTAAAAATTGTAAATAATTAATTAGGTTTCCAAAAGTTTAAGTTTTGGCTGCAAAAATAATTCATACCTCTCACCCTAATCCAAAACTTATAAAACTAGTAGATAATCCAAAAAAACAAATCATAAAAAGAAGCACAGCAAAAAGTCAAGGGAGCAGTAGTCCTCTTCCTAGGGCCACTTCTCTTCTAGAGAAGTTTGTCACAATCCAAGATATTCAGTTTGATCTACTTTTTGAGCATATCCTTTTCAGAACCAAATATGATAGCTTTGTGGATGAAACTATCCTAGATCAAGCCATCCTCCAACCTAGAACCCCAGAAAGACTCTCTCCTGGAATTGATTTTGATCAGCAAATCCTTCAAGATTTCGAGAAATTACAATGTCTAGCATCATACCTTGACCAATATTTTCATAAATCCTACATTCAACAATTTGTTGAACTTTCTTCCATTTCTATCTCTGCAGCTTCTATTAATCCTCAAGTAACTCATTCTATATCTCACATCCCTAATTCTTCCACATCTTATATCAGTTCTCCAATGGTCATATAGGTTACAATCCAACCTACTACAGGAGTTCCTTCTCACCAACTTCCTTCACCAATCATGGCAGCAAGATATGCTCCCCTTGCTTTCGTTGCTCCCTTACACAATATGCCCCAGGATTATCAAACTAGGATTCCTCAATTTTAAATAAGCTTAGCTTCAAGGATTTCATTGATCAATTTTATCACCCACTAGTTTGCATGCTCAGTAGTAGAAAAGAGCCAAGAATCAATGAAGAAGTCCATAGAATTATTCAACTCTCTGATTTGGCCAAAAAAGGCAATTGGTATCTGTACCAAAAACACACTGAAATAAGAGTGTATGGATGTGAATTTCCACCATACATACTGCAAAAATATCTCCCTATAAGGATATTTGCATTGTAATGTATCAGGAATATGGTGAACTCTGATGATATCCATTTTGTATCAGTCAAGAAGAAACAACAACTCAGAATCAAAACCCAAATTGGTTCTTTCATATGCAACAACAGAGCTACAGGAGAAGAGGAAGATGGCCTCTTGAAACAAATAAACTTCACTTAGAGTTTCACATGGAATTATGACCCATTTGGTGTCATATCAGAGCTCAGGGTCAAAGAAAAGAGCACTCTTTATGCTAATGTACACAAGCCATAGGTGGAAAAGTATATGAATTAGATAGATTGGCAAGAAAATACATTGCTGGAAATAGAAGAACAACCTCCCCCTGTCACTGTTTCACATACCAGCACACCTCAAATAAAAATAGAAAAGAGAGAAAGGAAATAAGTTTCCCCTTCAGTCACAAAGGTGTTAGCTGAATACTTTCAAGTCTACAGGAAGAGGGCTAAAACTAGTCACACTCTAGACCTTCTCAAAGAAGGAGAAATGTAGTCAACCATAGTCATGGAGGGACCACATTCCTCAACCTTTTCAAGCTGTCAGTTCATAGTGTCCATGTATTCATCTAAAAAACAAACATAAACTACTATGTCAGCCGAATCCTCTCATGAGCAAACATGATCAAATATCTTTGACAAGTACAAATAGATCAAGCAAAGAAATGAACTCCTAAACATCAACACATATGCCCAGCTCTGGAAGCAGACATCCACTTCCCAATATAGACTACTATCATCATTTGACATAGAAAAAGGAAGAATGCAAATAGCATTCCTGCAAGCACAAGCTCCTCATACCAAGACAGTTGTTGATTACAAGAAAAATTCTTTTGAGTTTGATGTGAAGGAGGTCCATCCAGTGGACCAAATGGAAATGCACAGGAAAACAGGGGAGATGAATAACATCCAGTCCCAATTGAAGCTGGAGAAAATATCCTCTTTGGCCAAGGACAATAAGATCAAATCACTAGAAGAGTTGGTGCTAAATATTGAGTATGACCCATCGAATGTCAAGGCAGCTGAAGAATTGTTGAATAAGAAAAATGTTGATATAGCATCCTTGAGAAAGAAACTGAAACTTCCAACCATTGAATATTTGCAAGCAAAGGAGGTGGCTGAAACTAAAGGCCACAAAGAGGAGATGTTGAAGTTGATCATGGAACATAATGCATAGATAAGAGATATGGAGGAATATATGGACAAATTGATAAAGGAGAAAGACCTACAGAGGCCACTAAGCTCATTAGGTTCCTAAACTCCAAAAACAAGCAGGAGTTAGAAGAAATGGAGATTGAAGATAGGACAAAGACCATCCTTGAGGTCATGAAGGTCTTGACCAAGAAAGGATTGATGATGTGGCTAGAGGAGAAGGCTCAAGTGATGGATATTGGAGTTCAAATATTTTTCAATAAGATTGAGGTACTACACAAGAAGGGTCTCCCTGGACTATTGGTACTCAATGAAAAGATAATCACTTTGTCATATTATAAGCAGAAGATCAGTACATTGGCAAAGGATTGTTCCAATTTTGTAGGTATACAGGGAAGCATTACTGGTAAATCTTTCCTAGAAACATTACAGTTGGACCTGAGCATCCAGCACAAGATAAAACATATTTTCATCACCAAACCCACTTTTGCTAAGTATACTGAAATGGGCGAGATATACATAAAGTTACTCAAGGTTTCCATCCCTAGTAAAAGGAGATGGGAAGATCTTTGTTCTTTACTTGAGTAAAGGTAATTTTGAGGTTTGAGTCAACATGGAGCTATCAGCTAAGTCAAAGACATGAGTCACCAACTACTTCCACAAAATCAACACCAAGGATGCGAATAGATCAACAAAATTCCTATATTTTGTAATTTGAGATGTAGTTAGTTAGATTTTTTATCCGAAATATCCTAGTCATTTATGATAGGATCTGATGTAAATTATTGTATAAATAATTCTTCCTTCGAAGTTTTGAGGTTTGATTTTTTCACCCAGGAGCTACTATGTAATCTTTTCAAAGGATCAACCAGTAATAAAACAGGTTATTCACAGGATTCTTGTGTCAGATTGTTGGTGATGTCTCTCTTTATTTGTTGAATGTTTTCCTTTTCTATATGATCATTTATGTATTTCAGATTCTAATCATTAAAAGGAAGTCAATAGAATTTGTTTTTATCTTGTATACTCTATCTCTGGTATTTTAATGGTCTATATGTTTTTCATATGAAATTGAGTAAGGGAAGTCTTAACTGCTCCTTTTCTTAGTGGAATCTCATATGTTTTATGTCTTTTCCACCTCATTTAATCTCAATAGATCCAACAACTTTACTACCCTGCCCTATGAAGAAAACCTCATAAAAATTCGAATCAGATCCTCATCTTTAATATAGACCCCATAGCCCAATGGATAATTAATGCATCCTTTCAACCAACTATTATAAACAAACAAACAAATTCGGACTATCATAACTAGCCTAATATTCAAAACTTAAACAAATCTAAATCTTACAGAGAGATCCCTCTCTGAAACTAGCAGGGCTAGATCCCAGTTCCAAAAGTGGTTTTGATAATTACCTCTGCAATTTCTTCTACCATTCGACAACTTCTGGGGATTACAGAGTGATAACACATAACACCTATTTTTCCTCAAATCTACAGAAAGAAACCAATCAGTCGTTGACTATAAAAACATTGAAATTCAGGCCTTGACTCCATTTCCCAATGGTATATTTTCCTTGTTTGTCCTACCAACTCTTTTAAAATAAAAAAAAACATGTCCTATTGCAGAATATGACCTCTATGCATTTATTGATGAATCCTTTGAGTTATTACCGGTCATTAGACATCTAAGAGAGCCCTCTCTGGTTGTATAAGTCATAATACAATCTAAAGTTGGTTGAAATAGTTACCTTGGGGTTTTCTTTGATACAACCCAAAGAAATTTCTGAGTGTTAACACTTTCCATGGGTGTCCTAGTTTATAATCCCTTTGTATTATGTTTCCCATGATGCAAATTTTCTATTATGCTCGGGAGTCCTATTTAGTCCTTCCATGAACTTTCATTGAATCCTCATATCTTATTCTAAGTCTTTTTATGGCCATTACCCATAAGACTCCCTCTCATACATGCCAATTATGTTGACATTTCTTCATATTATTTAATAGGTATTCTGTTCTTCACAGGAACTATAAGGTAGGGTCCTTTCCACCTGCACTACACAACTATCTTTATTGACCACATATCTTCCATAATATCAACACCATTCGTTCGCAGAACTACACCTTTCAAGCTACTTAAATATTTCTCTTACAGATGGTAGAGATTACCTCTCCATGAGTTTCCTAGTTATTACCTCACTAGCATTTTTTACACCTATGTTGTAGTTTTCTTGCAGGCTCAAAGCCCTTTTTAGTCCCGCCATGTCTTTTCATTGAAGCCTCATGACTTCTTCTCAATCTCTTTCTGGATAATTCACCAACAAGTCTTCCATAATTTTTGTTGAGTTGTAATTTCATTGCATATTAACCACATGTGCTTCTAGGCCTAATGTCATATTCATCTTGCTATTATTGAACTATTTTCTTATGCATTCCCACCAGTTTCTAGCCTTGCAGTTTATTCCTTTTTGAATTGACACCTCAGCCATGGAGGAAACATTCCTTGACTGTCCTTATCCTACACATGATTCTTTTCATTGAGCATAGGTATGTTCCTTCTGGTTTGGAACTAGTTCGATTTCCCGCGACACTCATTTCCTCCATTGTACTATAGCATTATTTTCTTCCTTTTTAGGATTTAATAATATGAAAAAGACAAAAAAAAAGGGGGGGGGGGGAATAGTCTATCTGTTTTGTTGGAAAAAGTCTCGTCACCCTTTAACAAAGCACAATATTTGAGTCGGTGTCTCAATATTTTGGGTTTAGTATGGGTTTAGGACTTTGTCTCTTTTTTTAGCATAATCCCCTCCGGTTGGTTATTCTTCCAACCATATAGAGCGTTTTCTTATGTCTCCTATGTCATGAGCGTATCCTAGTCTATAATCCACGATTCCTAAGTCACATAATGTGTCGTGCTTTTGTTCAAGGGAAGTTTTATCCTGAGTCGATCATTCAACATTAAGTATCTAACCTTTCTTGTCACCCTTCTTGTGTCATTCAAGTACCTCTCATCATCACAAGTATCTTTGTATCTCACTCGTGCTAGTATAGAAGTTCCCCATTGACTTTTTTCTGGTAAGTATGCTCTTATCGACCTCAACACATTTCTCTAAGAGTATGACCTAGAGTTGCACCCTAGGCCTATTTCTATTATTAATAGATGACCTTGCGCTTAATAGATGAAAAAACATCATTGGTCATTGACTGAGCGATTTCCCTTATGTTCGATGTCAACAACAATCATCACACATAGGGATTCATTCAATACCTTAGTTTCCATTTGACCCCATTGGTAGATTCCTCATCTTTGTTAGTAGTCTCCATTATTGGCTATTATTCAGAGAGTCTTTGTCATGCACTATTCCATATGGTGCATGCCGGAGTCATACCTTTGTGTGGTCCTTACAATTTGTTCGTATGATTCCTTCCAAATATTTGACCTTCTATTATCCATCATGCTGGATGATGGAGGATGCCTTAATTCCTTCCTTCTGATGGATCTCTTCCTATTGAATTCAACACATATTTCTCTGGGACGGGGATCTAGATTCATTTTTGGTACCTTATGGTTTGTAGTCATCGGTGGTAGGTTCTCTCGCTATCGACAGTGGGAATACATCAATGTCCCCTACTTGATATATTATACCAGGTGTTCGACACCAACTCATTCATTCACACATGTTATATTGTACCATGGTACCTTGACGGCCATCATCATCATCGATGGGTCATCTCGCATTTGTTAACAGTACACATCAATGACTGGTAATCAAATAGTGTCTCACTATGTTCGACCCCAACACATTTATTCACTTGGTGTAGACTCGCACCACAATGTATCGTTTTGAAGACTTCAAGTGAAGTACGAGCATCCCAATATGTATCCTCTTATTTTGATTTTGAGACATAGCTCCAATATGTATCTATTCATGGCTATGATCTATTTTGCATGGATCCACTGTGTTTTCCCTGTGGACATGATTAATAATTTATATATATCACATGGATCCATTGTATATTGTTTATGGTCATGGAAATCATTCATAATTTCATATATGTCATGGATCTGTAGTGTACTTGATCTGGCGACCATGCTTGCATCACTCCTGAGCATGGGTATGCCCAGCTTTGGCAGATAATACTCTTACTTGATCTCTGCTGACGATTTCTATTCTTGGATCATCTTTTTAGGAACCTTAATTGGATTTACTTCATTGCATCCTCGCCTCTAAGAGTTATAATGTATTTCAGCCATCAATTTCCCTTTTGACCTCACACATTAGGGGGCATCTATTATACCACAATTTTCCACATCATTTTCATTTATGAGATGTCTTGGTCCTTTTCCCTAGATTGCAAATCTAAATCCCATCCGCTTGCATTAGAATTATCTAAAAAAACAAAAATTGTATTTCCGTCTATGGGTCATCAATGTGAAAACTATGGATGTCCATGTTTTGCTAGTGTGCAACCCATGGATTCCCTCAAAAAATGTGAAAAATAAAATAATCCTCATTTTGGGGTAGGTTTTTTGATTGGTCTCGTTCTCGAACTCCCCTGAGCCCGTAAAAAAAAACTTCAAGCACCTAAACCCCATCAATAATATTTTTGTGGTGAGGGTTTTCAGTAATGTTCGAAAAAACCATAGTGTTGTTGATGGATTGTTGACGTTTCAGATCCATATCAGGACCCATCTTCAGGACAAGAAGCCTGAATTATAATTGAAGAGAGAAGTTTCATATAAATGATAAATGGAAAGAGGAGAGCTTAAATTTTGGTTAGAAAGAACCCTAATACTACATTAATTAATTAAGTTATTCAAAAAAATTATTTTCAGTTATTCAAAATTTTTATTTGTTCTTAGGTTTTGATTTTATTTGAAATTTTTCATTTCTTTTAAAAAAAATTAATGTTGTTTTTTATATAAAAGGCTTTGGTAGTTAAAATTTAATTTTAATGTTTTTGAGGAAATTTAAGTTAGTCAAAGATGGAGTGTTTTTAGGTTTTATTTTCATTAAGAATTATTTTTTATTTTTTATTTTTTATTCTAATATTGTTTTCTAATAAAAAAAAATGTTTATAAAGATTTAGATTGAAGGTTTTTTGTTTAAGGATTGAATTAATGGGTTTAAGTATTTTAGTAATGATTAATCATGTGTTTTAGAAAAATAAAAAATAAAATTTTTAAGATTTATTGAATTCAAATTGTTTTTAATTTAAAATTAGGGTTTTCCTAAAGTTAATTACTTAACTATTATTCCTTTTTATTAAGGGGAGCCAATTTTCATTCAGTTCTAGGCCATTATCTCTATTAAGGTTGCTTGGATTTCCCCTTGAGGATGGTATAAAGGCACCTTTGAGGTGATTTCCCCATGAGGATGGTATAAAGGCACCTTTGAGGGAATATACGAGGACAACCAAGGTACAAAGTTATGCTATTGAATATGAAAGCTTCTCTATCTCCCTTCATCCTTTGAGTAGCATCCCCTTGTTCTAGAACTTGCTTTCCAGTACTCCTCCTTTATATGACCATAGGGTGTGTTCCTATCCCTTTTGGGTTATCCGAAGAAGGCCCATCTTTTTGAGTTGATGCTTGAAGGACCAATGGAGGAACCTAGGCATTTGGCTTCGAGGCAATGTCGATGGTTCGAGTCAGGTTGTAACTATTCATTTTTTCCACTTTCAATAAAAGAGTTCTCTTTCCCCCACACATGTGTAAATTAATTTCAATTTGTTGATATATTTTAACTTTCTTCATATATTGTAATATTTGCATGTTGTATGTATGATTTGAATCTATAACTACCTTGTTGCAGCATAGGTTTAGTTTTCTTTTATAGGTTGATACCAGTGGAGATCATGTGCAACATCAAAGGTGGAGAGAAAGGATCAACATTATATGTAGGATACAAGGTGTGACGACTCTCTCTCTCTCTCTCTCTCTCTCCTTAAAGTAGTTATTCTTCTCATATAATTATTGTGTGTGAGGGTATAGTTCTTTCTTTTATATATGGTGTTTCTCTATTGTGACATGACCCACGGTCACAAGGGAAAAATCTTGTAACACATAGAATATTTTGAATTAGTTGTTACAAAATCATATTGAATTGTATTACATCCATTTCCAATACCCCATGGACCTTAAGCCTTGTATTTCTCACAAAATTTTCACTTCATACAAGTCTTTCCATCTACAAAATTGATACTATACACCCAATAATGTTTTGTCTTCCACTCTTCTCGAAATTCACATTTTGAGGAGGTCTTCCTTCTCCTCATACTACTAGATACACCATATTATCATTCCTTCTCATGGCCAAGAATTTCTAAATCATCAACAAGCTCTTCATCCATGTATTCATTAGGTTCATCATTCAAATGAACTATACATGAAATATATTCAACATTAAAAGTTTTTGACATTGTAGAATATCCATAAAATTTGTCCATAGTTGATTGACCCTTATTTTTTGGATGCATTTTTATTCAAATATTTTACCTATAAACAAAATAATCACAATAAGAAAATAAGTTTTTAAACTAGAAAAAAAACTCATAACACAAGCCGCTTAAAAAATATTATCCATAAATAGTTTTTATAGAGTAAAAAACCATAATGAGAATGTCAAAGACATTTTAATTTTATAAAATAAAAAGTATAGAGTGAAAGTAATTTTGAAGAATCCACAAATGCAATTGTATTAATGTTTTTAGAATGTGTTGATGTTTTGGTAGCTGGGGGAGGTATTAACCTCCAAGTGTAACCTTTGTACTTAGTGTTGATATTATGGTAGCTGCAGGAGGTATTAACCTCCACATGTAACCTTGATAAGAATAGAATACTCTGGGAAGCAAGAAGAAACCCTAAATCATTGGACATAACCCTAGAAGACAAGTCGGCGAAAGGAAATATTTAATATTGAGTTTTTAGCCTCTAGAATGAGAAGTCGGCCCAGACAGCTAAGGAGAAGCAGTATAAATATAGGACACCCAAGCTCATTTGAGAGACACAGCTCGCAACTGCAAAAATATAAGAGTGCACACTACAGAAACTGGGTAAGTGTGCAAGTCTGGAGAGTAGCTATAGCTGCAACTACTGCAACCTATATTCTCAGTTTAGGCTTGGAATTTCTATTGTTTATGGTTTAGACTTTCTGCCTTGTGTGCTAGCTCTAGAGAGAGGTATGCTACATTGATTGGCTATTAGGCCTAGGGTTTTCTTCCAGAATTATTCTCTGTCAAGGTTAAGGTGCTCAGGGGTGGCTTCGGCCTATGGTTGGGTGATAATATTGCTATATTTTCTATGGTTAAATGAGCACACCTATTATTTCTAACAGGTTATGGGTCCACACTACCTTCGGATATTCTAACCACTGGAAGATATATTGGGAGGATTTGCTCAGTTATAGTTGTAGTTGCAGCCAGTTTTTGTTGTAACAACGATACCCTAACCCTCTTGTTGAGGCACCTTAAGTCAAGATATTGACCTAATTTTTGGATATCCTAGTTCTCCCTAACCCAGTGCACCTCCTGGTACTCTCAGCAAGCTAAGACTCCAAGTTTGAGTTTTTGGTCAAAGTCAAAGGTTGACCAAGTCAAGGAAATCATGACTTACTCTATGAAATCAGAAAACAAGTTATAAGGGGCTTCTAACTTCAGAGCATGGAAGAAAAGGATTGACCTCGTCCTTTTTAAGAATAAAGTGTTGGATATCATGAAAGGAAATATCGTGGAACCATAGTTTGAAGAAGGAAAAGAGAAGGAACATCAGAATGTTGCAATTATGGAGAAGTTCAAGGACAATGACATCAATTCCATGAGTATCATAGTGGACTCTATAAAATACCACTTGATACCATGAATATCTCATCTTGACTTGTCTAAGAAGATGTATGATGCCCTAACTAAACTCTTATCAGTCAGAAACATTGGATAATTAATGAGTCTGAAGAATGAGCTCTGTGACATGAAAATGAATGATGATGAAAACATAACATCATACCTTGTGAGAATCTCTCAGTAAAGAGATCAACTACAATATATTGAAGAAATCATTTCAGAGAAGGAACTGGTGAATATAGTACTCAATGGTCTTCCCAAGACATGAGATGCATTTTCCGCAAGCATGAACACAAGGAAGGAGTATCCCACATTTGAAGAGCGTTGGACTTCTTGTGCACAATAAGAATCAAGGATTAGCGTAAAAGAGAAATTCCAAAAGAAAGATGATGATCAAGATTTCACAACAAGGTTCAACAATCTCAGGAATAAGAAGAATTTTGTCTCAAGGAAGAAACCAAATCAAGAAAATGACATGTCAAAGATACAATGCTTCAACTGTTGAAAGTATGGTCACTACACGAACCACTGTCCTGAGTTTAGAAAAAGGAAGGAAACAGACGAAGCAACAGTTTCCGAAGAAAGGGAACCCTCAAAGAAAGTCAAGCAGGATAAAATAGACTTCTTCTTCTAATTCAAGGTAACAACATTCTTCAAATCTCTTGTATATATCATGTTTACATAGTTCCTGTGCATATCATGTATATCTATTTCTTAGAAGAAAATATGTTCAAGGAAAACAATACCTATGGAAGAATAAAAGGATAAGGATTGTTATTACGATGACTACAAGTCAAGCAATACACATGAAAAAGATGAAGTATGTTGACAATATTTGGTAACAATTCATGTGGAAGCTATTATATAAGTAACAACTTCCAGATAAGACGAAATCAGAATCAAACCTAAAGAGACCCAGGAGAAGTCAAAACAAAAAGAAGTCAACAATCAAGAGGAAATTAGAAAAATACTTGTGAAACTTTGTAGAAGGAAATAAGGATGCAGATGGAAGTGTGGACTCTCTTAGATGGAGGGAATTGATTACATAATTCCAAAAGAAGAGCATGCATTCATGCATGAAGCAAGGATTAGGAGGGAGCTAATCCTAAACAATATGATCCATTGAAGATTATGAAGTATCTATCCATGTTCCCATTGAAAGTAGTAGCCATGAAAAGCAGCACGTGTTAAGTTTGACTTTAGAAGAAGTCTTATTTGAAAACAAACCTTAAAGTATCATTATTTTTCCATCTACATCCATGATCCTATGATGAAAGGAATAAGTTGGAATCTTCAAGGAATGGAATCTATAGAAAACTCCATGGACCCAAGAGCTAAAGAGAAACATGAGGAAGAACATGAATATTCCAAGAGAGAAAGAAAAGCCTAAACAACCAATTATTATACCGAGAATGACAAGACTACCAGCTTGGTTTGAACCCACTAGAAGCAATCAAGAAGAAGAAATGGAAGTTATGATGAAGAACAATATATGTAATAAATTGTGAAAAAGGATTATGAATGGAAGCTTTGCGAGATTCATAACTAGAGGTTCTTCCAGAAGGAGGAGAAGACTATGATAACAGCTTGTTCACGTAAACTAGATACACCTCTATCTAAGCTATAATATCTCTTGCAGTATCCATGCATTGAAGTTTACATCAGTTGGTTTTAAAAGACTATTCTCCCAATAGAACATTTGAGGAAGATGCTTATGTAAAGAAATCTCAAGGTTTTTAGGTATACCAGAAAGAGACTCATATATGCAGATATAAGAAGACCTTGTATGGATTCAAACAACTTGATGTAGAGTATCTCATATACATCAGAAGCATGGTAATTTTTTTATATGAGACAGTGTATCAAAATAGTTACTCAGAAGTCTTGGATGATGGATTGCTAATCCATGGAAAAATCTCATGATGACAGAAAAAGTGCTACTTGGATATGTTTCAGTTTGAGCCTTGCCATGATGTCATGAGCTAGTAGGAAACAAAAGTGTTGAATTCGACCATAATATATATTGTAATGATCAGAGATACATGAAGCCTCAAGAGTAAACCAGTGTTCCATAACATACCAAATTACATTGAGATAAAGAATTACATTTTCCATGATGAATTCCATAAAAGAGAAGTGGTTCTCCAATATATCTCCACAAATGAGCAGATATTTTGGTAAAACCTCTATCCAAGATGAAAAGTTTGCAAGCTGAGGTTTGTGGAGAGGACTTACTTATTGAAAAAGGAAGAGATTACTCCCAGGTTGGGAGGGAGCACTGATGTATTATTGATTTATGGACAGTCATTTTTCAGTTTGAAAAATGGTCCAGAATGAGAAGTTCCTTTCCAGTTTGGAAAGTAGTTTAAGATTTCCGATGGAAAGGCATTTTCCAGTTTGGAAAATGGTCCAAATTGGATAGTCATTTTCATAATGAAAATGGTTAGATAGATTGTTGATGTACCATATAAAATGATTCCCCTTGTGGCTAGTGTGGGGGAATGGTCTAGAATAGTCATTGTTTTTGGTAGTCACTCTCAGTAGTGGTCAGGTAGAATGGTCAGCCTTGTCGGGTAGTTATTCTTTCGAAGTTCACAGTTGTGAGCAATTTCAAAGAATTGTCCATTTTGGAGGTTGGTGCAGGATAGTCATTTCCATTAGGAAATGGTCTGGACAATCATTCCCTAGGGAAGACTCATCTATATAGGTTGCACTATGGTTAGTGTCGGAAGAATGGCCCAGTTATGTGAATTGTCTAGTTTTAGCAATTAGGGATAGGAATTCCCTAGGGAAGACTCATTCTCTCTAGGTTGCACTATGATTAGTGCCAAAGGAATGGCCCATCTAGGAGAATGGTCCAGGTTCATAAATCAGGGACAGTTATTCCTCTGTGCTTGAGAAGAATATTCCAGATAGCCCATGGCTGATTTTTTACATTCTGAGGGAAGATGATCTTCCAGATATCACAGATGTGAGTGGAAGAATGGCCCATATGACTCAATTTCTATCATGATATTGTTTTTATGCAGGTTGATATCAGATGATATGATTTCTATGGAGACTGTATGTCTCTAGACAGTATATGTATGCTACTGTGGTGGATGTGTTCCACTGGTTGTGACTATGTTTCATTGATTAAGTAGTTGTGTGCTACCTGGTGTCGTTGTGTACCTATGGATAGTAGTTGTGTACTACTATGGATAGACATAGTTGTTTTCTATTGAATGACATTGTTATGATTTCCATGTAGACTATTAGTAGTGTTGAAAATGATTATCAATTAGATGGATGGTCAGTGTACTAATGGATAGACATTCTCCATATGGAAAATGGTCCAGGACATTTATTCTTATAGGACGTATGTCTGGATTAGAAGAATAGTCCTTGTAGCCCATGTCATGGCTTCCAACATCTGTTGAAATAGTTATTCTTATAAGGACATATGCCCGGATTAGAAGAATGGTTCTTGTATCACTTTGTGAAGTGAGTGACTTATTCAACATCATGCCTGATTACTCAGATGGAGTATGGTTTCAAGAGATGATGTAGTTGATGTTGTCAAATGATATTGATAGTGATGATGGTGCTCATGATCTAATCATGAGATAACTTGTATGGCTATGATGATGCTACCAGTTGAATGGTATGTTTGTGCTCAAGACCATTTCTTTCAATACCTCCCTAGCAAGGAGGGAGTGTTGATATTATGGTAGTTGCGGGAGGTATTAACCTCCACGTGTAACCCTAACAAGAATATAATACTCTGGGAAGCAAGAAGAAACCCTATAGCATTGGACATAACCCTAGAAGACAAGTTGGCTAAAGGAAGTATTTAATATTGAGTTTTTAGCCTCCAGAATGAGAATTTGGCTCGGACAGCGAAGGAGAAGCAGAATAAATATAGGACACCAGAGATCATTTGAGAGAAACAACTCGCAAATGCAGAAATATAAGAGTGCGCACTGCAGAAACTTGGCAAGTGCGCAAGTCTGGAGAGTAGCTACAGTTGTAGCTACTGCAACCTATATTCTCGGTCTAGGCTTGGACTTTCTATTGGTTATGGTTTGGAGTTTTTGCCTTGTGTACTAGCTCTAGAGAGAGGTACACTACATTGATTGGCTATTACGCCTAGGGTTTGCTTCCAAAATTATTCTTTTTCAAGGTTAAGGTGCTCAGGGTGGCTTTGGCCTATGGTTGGGTGACAATATCTCTATATTGTCTATGGTTAAATGAGAACACCTATTATTTATAAAACTTATAATAGAATATTCCAAAAGTAAGAGAATCCTTAAACAGATGTGTGAAAACTATAGAAGAGAATTCGTCCCAAGGAGAATACTATTAAAGTATTTAAAGGCTCCAAAAAGAGAAGTCAACCCGAGTCACTTGGACATGATAATATAAATAGGGAGGTTCCTAGCTCATTTGGACACACTCTCACACACTCAGAAATAGTGCGCAAGTTTAAAGATGTGAAACAGTAATAGTTAGAGTGCAATCTCAAGGAGCAGCAGTGGAAACTAGGGCGCAAGTATTTTTGGTATCTTCTTCTTGTGCGCTTCTCTTGGTAAAGGTACACTTTATTAGTATTGTGCTACTACTGTAGCAGTTGTGTTGATGGTTAGGGTTTATTTGTTGGTTATAGTGTGGACTTGACAGAATCATTATATTTAAAGGTTATTTTTCTCGAGGGTGGCATAGTGAATGCCTATGGTTGGGTGACAATGATGTGACATTGTCTATGGTTAAACAAGCATATCAAAAATTTAACATGGAATCGGAGTTGGTTTCCTTCATAATAGTCTAACCACTGGAAGGAAGATCCTTATTTTCCCCCATTGTAGATCTCGTTGAGCACTTATTGAACCCACCAAGAAGGTTTCCTAAGTAAGGAACATCTTTTCCCTAGATCAAATCTACAAATATTGAAGTGGAAAAATTAGGGTTTCCTCATAAAACCCTAGGTCAAGGCATATGCCATATAAATGCTACGGAAAAATGACTATTAGTACTAATATTGATGATAAGCTTGAGGGCGATGGAAACTTTCGAGCATGGAAGTATAGAGTGATGCTCATTCTAGAGGAAAATGATCTAGAAGGTTTTATTGAAGAAGAAGTTGTAGAGCCAGAGAGAGATGAAGCTAAGGAAAAGAACAAGAAGAATTTTGTTAAGGAATATAGGACCATTTCAGATTTTATCCAGGATCACTTGATCTCACATGTCTCATCATTAAATACCCCGAAACAAATGTTTGATGCCTTGTCCCAATTGTATGAAGGAAAGAATATCAACCAGAAGATGACCTTGAGGACACAACTCAAGAATGTAAAGATGCAGAATTCAGAAACCATTCAATCTTACATCACAAGGGTGTCTCAAATAAAAGAACAAATTGAAACTATTGGAGACATGGTTGAAAAGTGGAGCTAGTGATGACTACATTGAATGGTCTCCCAAAATATTGGGAATCATTTATTCAAGGAATCTGTTATAGAAGAAAGCTAATGAAGTTCAATAGGTTGTGGGAATATTACACTCAGGAAGAAGCTAGACTGGCAGCAAGAGAAGAGAAGTTGGAAAATTATGATCAATCTCTAGTAGTACATGTAGTAAAAGGAAAGAATAGGAAAGAGGATCACCCCCCCAAGAATTTTTAGAAGTAAAGGAGTCTCAAAAGACTCAAAATTATTACTCAAGATATAAATGTTTCGTTTCTAGAATATGGGACACATTGCAAGAAATTTTCCTCTCATGAAAGAGAAGATCAGAAAAGGACATAATAAAATACATCATTCTCATGCCATAGAAGATGATGAACCCACTCAGAAGAAAATAAAATATTACTATTCAAGTGAAGAACATGTATTGATATCAACTCTCACAGGAACAATCACTCATGTAAGTGACACATGGCTTGTCGATAGTGGTGCTTCTAAGAACATGACCGATTACAAGTATTCTCTCTTAGATCTGATTTAGAAGGATTCACCTCATAAGGTGAAACTTGGTGATTAATATCAATATCCCATTAAAGGAGTAGGAGAAACCTCCTACAAGTTGGATTCTGGAAAACTATTAAAGATAAAGGATGTCTTGTATGTACCCAGTTTGAAGAAACATTTCCTCTCCATCTCAACATTGGAAGAGAAAGGATTCCAAGTCACTTTTATTCACGGTGAAATTATCATGTGGCCAAGAGGAAAGAATATTGATGATTCTATTTTGATTGGTGTCCAAAAATAAGGTCTATACAAGTTAAAGTGATCCAGGTGGAATTCGGTGGCCACCCACCTATTCCAACTGGCTCAGTTTGGCAATTTTTTCCTAGTTTTCAGATCTTGAACTTCGGGGGCCATTTTGAATCCTTAAACAATGTTGGGATTGCCACAGTCAAAGTACAAAAAAATTCATAGTTTGATGGAATAATGTGTATTACTCGGATATAAATTTCCTATGGGCTATCGTGCACCTAAAACAGAGATCATATGCAAAATTTATGACCCCGAGAATTTGGTGTACTAACTTACCCCAACGGGGCCCACATGAATTTTGGCACTTCATCTCCTAGGGTTAGGTTTTTGGATGCCTAGGGTTTTGTAATTAATGTTTATTGTAAAAATGATTTCAGAGCCTCATTTTTCTCATCTTCTTGAGAATGAGCACAGTCGTCACATCTCTTCTCAGAGATAAGATGCCACAATTCTAGCAAGCTTGTTTGCAGTCTGCATTTTATAGTTTTCAACATATATCTTTATTGAATAGAAGTCAGGTTTACCGTATATCTATTATTGTTCCTTGTGTCTCTGCGTTAATAATAATAATAATATATGTTCATTGTGTGCTACTCATAAAAACCAGATCAATGGTATCAGAGTTGTCTGCACATTATCGTTCTTAGTGCATGTCCCTGACAAGGTCAGGGTACAAAGAGTTGGGTCTTGAGCTTATTTATCTTGAGGAAAAAATCTCTCTCACACCCAAGAAAACTTCCATGGTGGGAGAAAATAAATACGATGGGACAAGAGATCCTTTCAAACTATTTCTCAAATAGGCCCTCACACAACAGAGGAACAAGATGGTGGATAATTTTGCGCAAATCCTTTGATGGCTACCAACAGGAAACATATCTTCCTCGAGCGAAGGCGTCGCCCCCTTCAAGATACAAATAAACTTTAATATTTCTATATCTGAAGGTCAGATAGATGCATATGTTGTAGACAAATGGTTGAATCTGCTAGAAGGGTATTTTTCTGTCCATAAATTTTCGAATAGAGAAACGATTACTTTTGCGCTCCTCAAATTTGATCCCCATGTCAAATATTGGTTAGAGACTTTCTATGAGAAAAAGACAACAAAGGAACCCTCATTATTTACAGTCACACTCACCTGGTAGTCCTTCAGGGATGTTATTTAGGAACAATACTACCTTGTTGGAAGTTATGACGACCTGTATACAAAATGGAACACACTGCAGCAAGAAAGGGACCAAGCAGTGCCAGAGTTCACAAATATCTTCCATACCTTGCACACCAAGATTGGTATCAAATATTCAGAGCAACATCTAGTGCTCAAGTACAATGGTGGTCTGCATAGATACATCCAAGAAGAAACGGAGTTTTTGGACATCTCATCCTTGGGCATGACCTATCGATATGCCATCAAAATCGAGCAGAAGCTTAAACAAAATATGTGAAAGTTAGGGTCTGGGAACCCCTCACAGTAGAGGTAGGGCAAGGGCAGCCCAAACCCACAGAAAAAAGGGTAGAGAAAATATGGGCAGGCTCTGAACAACTAGTCTAAGCCACAAACAAGGAAGGACAATGGAAATACAAAGAAAGATACTAGGAAGTGGTGTGACTTCCATAAGAGCCCCTAGCATAACACTATTGATTGTTTCCTAAAGAACTAATTTTTAGCTGAGGTGAAAGCCTCTGAATAAAATGTGGGTTTCAAATTTGATTCGGAACCAGAAAAAGGGAGACAGATCAATGACACGAAACCTAATGTCATCGTTGTAACCACCATGATCTATCCCGATGAACTTGATGACCCAGAGGAAGGTTATTTCCTCTTTCATTCATAGATGTGGGTGAAAGTCACCCCATTGCACTTCATCATTGATATTAATAGCTAGAAGAACCTCAACTCAGCGAAGGTCATCAAGTGGTTGGCCTTGCCGACAATGCCACACCTGCATCCCTACACCATCAGATGGCTCCACCAAGGAAGAAATATTTGTGTCATACAATAGTGTCAGTTGGCATAAGGTATCAAGCGCTTCAAAGATGAGGTATTATGTCACGTTTCTCCCCTTGAAGTTTGTGATCTTCTTTTGGGCCAACCTTATTTATGGAAAATTCATGTTATATATGAGTCTGGGTCTCATAGTGTTATTGTTACTTTGAATAAGAAATTATATAGGATAACCAAGGTAGTCCCACCTAGTGTCATTTCCTTGATCTCTGCCAAGCAATGCAGGAAGGTCATCTCTCAAACCGAGAAGTTTGTCTTCTTCGGGATTCTCTCTCAGAGTGAGTGAAAGATTGCAGCCACATCTAGGGCCTCCACGACTGACCTCTCTACACAACATAAGAAAGTGGATAAGGTCATTCAAGAATACAAGACATATTATCCTCACCTATTGGGGTACATCTGCATTGTCAAGTTAAACATTCCATTGATATGACCCCTGCTGCGTTGCTACCTAATGGGAAAGTCTATCACCGCTCTCTATTATAAAATGAGGAGATCAAGTGTTAGATCCAAGAAATTCTCCAAAATGGGCATATATGACCCAACTCATCACCTTGTGGAAGCTCAATCATTCTTGTACAGAAGAACTCGATGACTCTGCATTGATTATCGGTCCCTAAATAAAATCACATTCAAGAACTGATACCTGATTACCCGAATCGATGATCTCCTTGATCAACTCAAGGGGGGAAAATACTTCAGTAAGATTGATCTAAAGTCTGGTTACCATCAGTTCCCAATAGAGAAGACAGATGTATGGAAGACTTTCTTCAATTCAAAAGAAGTTATTTTTGAATGGTCGGTCATGCCCTTTGGTTTGACAAATACCCCAACAAATTTCATGAGGATGATGGAAGATATCTTGCGGCCCTTCACCAATTATTTTGTAGTGGTGTATCTGGATGACATCCTCATCTGAAACAAGACTTGGGCGGAACACTTGCATCATATTCAATAGGTTTTGCACACTCTGCAGCAGCACAGGTTGTATTCCAACTTGGAAAAATTATCCTTCGGCATGGACAGGGTCCAGTACCAAGGATACATTGTTGATGAGCATGGTGTGCATGTGGACCCAACCAATATATGGGTCATCCGTGACTGGCCAACCCAAACCATGTTCACTGAGATTCATAGCTTCCCATACCTTGCCAATTTCTATCACAGGTTCATGCTAGGATTCTCTCATATTGCATGGACCCTCAGCCAAGTAACCATGGGCAGTGGTAAGGAAACATTTGTGTGGGGCCTATCCCAACATCAAGCATTCAATGATTTGAAATAGTGTTTGTGCTCAGTGTTGAAATAATGTAACTGCGAAGAGCATTCTTATTATTTTGTTATTGGATTAAATCCCCATT
>SNQJ01S0063549.1:0-10733 GCA_010110895.2 Picea sitchensis
AACAAATTTAACTTAGAAATACCATACTATTATAGTAATAGAGATAATATTATATATTTTACTCAGGAAGAATTTAAATTATAACTTTAAGGATACAATATAGAGTGGGGATTAAAAGTTAGAAAGTAAATGGGTTGTGAAATGTCTTGAAACATTAGAATTAAGTTGGTTCTTTAACAATAAATTTTGTCTACCTTAATAAGTGTTAAACAACAACTATGCAATTGATATTAGATAACTATGCCTCAGATATAAGATAAAAGTTTAATTGCACAATCCATGATCTAGTTTGATGCGATAATGTTTGGAATGCAATTAGTGTGATTGTTATATACTTCAGAGCATGACTCACCTATTAAAAACTATAGAATTTTTGTTGACAATTATGGTTAGAGGTATGAATTTAATATGAATTGTAGGTCTAAACTGAAGAGAAATTGATTATTTCCATTGAGGTCATTATGTATATTGTTATGTTAATTTCATTACTAAACTAAATGATATCGTTATCCACAATGGATTGTTAATTGTTGAGCTTACAAAGTGGATTATAACACTGACATGTATATGGTAATATCGATGATTTTGTAATGGAATGAAACCAGACAATTGAGTAATTTCTAAATTTGAATGATGAATTGACAAATTATGTACTAGTATAATGAGTTATTGATTGAATTTAATTGTGTTATGATTAAGTACCTTACCGTCGAATTTAGTCCTGAGTCTAGGTTAGAGTTGGTTATGGGAGTAGATACCTTCATGTTGCTCAGAACAATCGCTAGTCTTGAGACCTTAGATGGTCAAAATCAATCAGATGAATTCTGGACTTGAGCGTTGATTATGTGTCTTGAAGGTCCTAACCTTGCAAGGTAGGTTGGGTGGGTAGACAAATTTTGTGATCTTTATGTGATATGGTGGATCTTGAATAACAATGATGTTGTATTTGAATCCCTCTTTGTAGTGATATAGATGAGAATAGAATGTGTAAATATTGATGTATGTTATTTTCACATAACACTTGTCCTAACTGATGTTTCAATTTTTTTTTTTTACCACTGTTGTACTCACTTACATTTATGTCTTAAGGGAGGGGCTGTTACACATGGTATCATAGAGGGTTCAACGGTGCAACACTGGACCTATACGCCTTCCCCTATTGTATTGATAGTAGAGTTGTATCACTAATAAATTTGAAATTGTCCATGCATGTAATCATGGTTAGAGGATGCATGGGAAGTAGACGTGCTGGTGTGGGAGGAAGAGGTATGCCTCCTCTGATTGTATCCATGTGAGAGGGATCAAAAACTCAGGGACATGAATAGACCAATGAGTAGGAGAAGGTTGTTGTGGGAGATGTGCTAGATATGATGAGATCCTTCCAGAGGATGTCATAGGTATTGATCAACCGTGTTGATTGGGATGAGGGAAGAATGTCTGTGCTCAATGAGGGTTCACAACGCACTCCAACATGTAGTAGTATCATACAGAGAGAACTCGAGAATGTGAAATTTCTTGAGTTATGGGGTGCCACAGATGGCTTAGCTGCCGAGGCATGGTTGGAGAACATGGCAGTGTGCTTCACACTTAGCGATTACACCTCCAACATGAAAGTATACATGGCAGTATTTCAACTAAAAGGGAGTGCTCTACTTTGGTAGAAGACACTCCTACCTCAACTAAACATGGCCGTTGAAGACATGTCATGGGAATTGTTCGAGGAACGATTTCGGGAGAAGTACTTGTCCAAGGAATTCATTGAGCGCCAACTTAATGAGTTCAACACCTTACGACAGGGTAGTTGTACTATACCAGAGTATGATGCCAAGTTCATGGAGCTACTTAGATATGATCCACATCTAAAAATGGAGAAGTTAAAGGTCCACAAGTTTGTGTTTGGCCTTAACTTCAATATTCATTCAAAGGTGAGGATCCTGATGCCCTAGATGTTGCATGATGCAGTTCAAAATTCCCTCATTGTTGAGGAAGAATTGAACAACAAGGGTCAGGGAAGGACTCTTTCTAGACAGACTGGACATGCGACACTGGGAGCACAATAGCATCAGACACCAGCCATATAGACTTCTGGGCATCGATATGCACCCATAGGACCTATGTTCTCGACACCAAGATGAAAAAATCCTCAGAAGAGGATTCCCTATAGATAACCACAACAAAATCAACAACATTGTTTAGAGAAACAACAATAGTTTAGGCCTGTTCCACAGAACAAACTAGGATCACAGTCTGCTAGGCCAACAAATTCTACTTTGGGGACCTTCAGCACTAAACCAAAGAATGGATGCTAGACATGTGGAGAGCCACATTACCAGAGAGATTTTCTAATTGAGAAGGCTAGAGTGGTCGAATCGTCAGGACCCACTACAACTGGAGATTTGGGAAAGGCCCACAGGATACATGCAGTGGTGAATAACCACTAGGCCGATCAGCACCAGTCCACTGTGGTCGAGATGCCATGTGTGTTTGCCAATAAAAATTTAGTATTTTGATAGATCTAGGAGGTACATAGAGATTTATTTATAGTGCAACACTAAAGTGAATTAAAGTAAAGGAATTCATGTAGGACAAGTTCAGATATGTAGAAATGGCATCAGGAGACAAACAAAAAGTTGGAGGAAAGGTTATGGACTGCAACATTAACTTGGGTGATTTTGTAACGCAGGTAAATATTTATGTCACGATATTAGGATATTATGACATAGTTATTGGCATGGATTGGTTGGAATCACATGATGCGATACTTAACTGCAAGACAAAAATGTTAATTTTGACGGATGATTGGGACAAAGTAGGGTGATTATAGGAAGAAACCAAGGAGTTTCACTGAGATTTATTTCTTCCTTACAATTACAGAAAATTATGCGCAAGGGATGCAAGTTATATGCCATCCTATCACTTAACGAAAAGGACAATGCAAAAGGATTAGAAAACCTTCTGGTAGTATCAGAGTTTGTAGACGTATTTTTAGAGGAACTACCAGGTTTTCTACCAGAAAGAGAACTTGAGTTTACCATAGATTTGAAACCTGGAACATAACCGATTGCAAGAATGCCATATCGGATGTCAACGCCTGAATTACAAGAGTTGAAAATGCAACTGAAGGAATTGTTAGACTTGGGACTTATACGTCCAAGTGTGTCACCATGGGGTGCACCAATTCTTGTTTTTAGAAAGAAGGATGGATCGTGGAGACTTTGTATTGACTATCATCAATTGAATAAAGCGATGATCAATAATCAATATTCATTGCCAAGAATAGACGATTTATTTGATCAGATGAAGGGAGCAACCTTGTTTTCTAATATCGACTTGTGATCAACATATCATCAATTACGGATCAAAGAGGAAGATATAACTAAGACCGCATTTAAGACAAGATTCAGACATTATGAGTTCACCATTTTACCATGGATATATTTCTATAATGCCAACAAGTGAAGGATGAGCATAGACATCCAACAAGATTGTTACATCGCCATGCTATTCTTGAATCAAAATGGGAAGTCATTTTGATGGATTTTATCGTTGGATTGCCACTGACGAAAAGTAGAAATGATTTAATTTTTTTGGTAGTTGACACTCTAAGGAAGAGTGCACACTTTATTCTAGTGTGTATGACGTATCAGGTGTCAGACATATCTAGAGTATTTGTTAGTGAGATTGTGAGGTTATTGATCCAGATTATTTTCGACACGAAATGAGAGCGGAGATATAAAACAAAAATATATAGAGATATTGAAAGAGATCCAATAAAATAACATGGATATATCAGATATATAACAAGAGGCACATATATATAATAATGCACAATTTCTATTAATGAGTGAAATGCACAAAACTGTAGAAATACAGAGTGAAAGACTCACTTGAATTGTGGAAGCTTATCTTTGAGAAGAGATGCGACGACTACTGACATTCACAAGAAGATGATTTTACAATGAGGCTCCAAAGGCCTTTTTATCATAAAGAAAATTAAAAACCCTAACCTCGGAACATGAAAAGCCAACATTTTTGTAGACCCCGGTTTTTGGTAGTTTGGTGTATCAACTTCCCCGGGGTGTAACTTTGGCATACAATATCCGTTTGGGGCGCATGATAGCTAGTTGGAAAGATATCATCAAGGAGATTCATTTTGGGGTCTCAATCATAGAATTCTATTATAATTGAGGTGATCGATCCCAAAAAACTTCATTTAAGACCTCAAAATGGCCCCGAAAGTCTAGGAACTGAAAAACTACTAAAAATAATAAGTTGCCAAAAAATTGTTTTGGGCCAGTTGGAATAGGTGGGTGGCTACCCATATACACCTAGATTAGTTACATGGTGTACCAAGAAGAATTATATACGATCGAGGATCAAGTTTTACTGGACGATTTTGGACTAGTTTCCAAGAGGCCTTGGGAACGTAATTTAATTTTAGCACAACATATCACCCCAAGACAGATGAAAAAACTAAAAGGACGAACAATATTTTAGAGGATATGTTGCGTATGTATGTGATGGATCAATATAAACCTTGGGAATAATTCTTTCCATTGGTAGAGTTTGCATACAAAAACATTTACCAAAGTACGATTAAGATGACACCGTTTGAGTTTCTTTACGGGTGACCATATCAAACGCCGTAGAGTTGGGATCAACTTGAGGATAGGATCTTGGTGGGACTAGAAGTGATACAATAAATGGAAGAACAGATAAAATCAATAATACAAAGGATTAAAGAGGCACATGATCGGTAGAAGAGTAATGCTAATGCACATCACATTGATTGTAGTTATGAGGTTGGCGACGGAGTTTTCTTGTAGGTAAAACCACATACGAGTTCGATCAAGTTTGGAAAGGGTGATAAAATCTCTCCTAGTTTTGTGGGACCTTTCGAGGTTGTGGAAAATAAAGGACCTGTGGCTTATCGACTAGCCTTGCCTAATTCTTTGAGGCATATACACGATGTATTTCATGTATCTGTTTTACGACATTATATTAGTGATTCGTCACATGTTATTGACATGAGTTCCTTACAGGTGTCGGACGAGGGTTCTCTCATGGTGGAGCCAATCCGCATCCTGTACCATCACACTCGACATCTACAACATTGAATAGTCCATCAGTTCAAGGTCCAGTGGGACAATTATAGTCCACACTCGACCACATGGGAGGACACATGTGAGATGCATCAACAATTTCCCTTTTTGTTTGATAGATTAGATATGTAGATCTATGTCAGATACATTTATTTAATTTCATTTATATACAGTACAAACTTCATGACAAATTTTAAAACAAGAGGGGGTGTATGTAACATCTCGTTCTACTAAGCACACTTTCATTGACTTATTCTTTGAGGACACTTGCGTGCAAGTGAACCGGTTATGGTACATTATGATTTCGTTTTGATTATGAGTTATATTTGATGATGATGATGATGTATTGCGATTTATTGTTACTTTCATATGTATATGCATTGACATATATTATTGACGAGTTCTCCTAAGTGTGCAAGACACATGACATGTTATGGATGTTGATGGCATCAATGGACTTCCTTGGACTCCAGATTGAGTCAGGGAGTGGATTGTATTTGTTTGAGTATTTCATTTTATGCACATGTGATATATGATTTCTTACAATATGATTTATGTATATGGATTATTGACATTGTTTTTGTCAGTGGATGTAAGCTTGATGATGCTTGCTAATCTGACTCACATAAGGAGTAAAGGGGTCATGCACAGAAGCCAAAAATTCAAGGGAGAGGTGTGGCAACGTCCTTTTCACAGCCTACTAGAACTCTTTTCATGACCTGAACTGTAGGTCAATGATTACCTAGTTCGAGAGGTTCACGATGTCATGAGGGCGGACTGAGACAATCACTCACAAATATTTCTAAGGGGCGTGCAATAAGGTGAAATCCTTATTCCTTAGAATCACTTAGTCTCTCACAAGTTCGAACGAATGGAGTGTTGACTCCAAGAGTCAGTCAAACTTCCAAAACCAGTAAAAGGTGAGTGGCACCCTTGGAGCACAAAGGTGTATTTTGAAGGGCACGTCGTGTAATTAAAATGTGAGTCAGTAAATCTAGATGGATTATAAAATTAATAAAATGCTTAGACCTTGATAGTACAAAGTATTAATTAATCGGTAAATTATAAACTTAGAAGACTAACCTGAGTCTAAGCCTAAAATCTAGACTAAGTCTAAGTCTAAATTTAAATAAATGATTAAATAAAATATGAAATAAGTTAAAAGTTTTGAGATAAAATCAAACTCTAGGAAAAGAGGGAATAAAAACTTAAAGGTTGGGAAAATTGAACATGTGTGCATTAAAATAATAAAAGGGATTTTTAAAATAGAAAGAAATAAAACATGAGAGAATAGGTGTACACATAGAATAGTATCTTGAGTCAACCTACCACTAAGTCTAACAAAAATAAGACTCCTAATCCAACTCTAACTAAGATCTAGTTACGAGATACTCATTAAATGCGAATTTGGGGAAAAAAGGGAAAACTAAGAGAGAAAATAGGAACACATTGGGGAATGTGAGGGAAAATATATTTTTAAATAAAATAAAAAGGGTACATACATGTGCAACTTTGGGAGAGAGTGACACATGTGTTGGGTGAATAATCATTTAATTTAAGTATTAAAAATGAATTAGTTGTGCATGAGGACAAGTGTCATTGAGAATTATTCTATAAATGAAATAATGTAGAAGGGCAATGGATCTCACTTTTGATAGTACTGTTATGCTGCCAAAATTTGGTTTGACTGTGTTTTAGTTGTGAGAGTTGGGATTTCAAGCTTGAGAAAGAGTGGAATATCTTCCTTGTGAGGCAAGCTTGGAGCTATTTTTTTTTCTAGTTTCTTGTGTGTGTCCCATTTGTGGCTCAAGGGGCTAAGGGGGAAGAAGAGTACCCCTAGCGTTGGTTGGGAGGTACCGGTGACATTGTGAGATTAGCAAGAGGGAGTAAAGAAGGAGCAGAAATCCACGTTGAAGGACATCCTCAATTCTCCATCTTTATCTGTCCCAGTATTTTATTTTCTGAAATTTTAAATTGTAATAAGAGTAAATTTTGTATATTAGAATTAAAAAAAAAAAAACCGCTGCAGAATTGTGGTATAATCTGAAAACTATAATTTTTAATCGTTGCAGAACCATTTTGTAACTCTAGAAACTAGAATTTCGTAGAGACACTGCAAAATTGATTTACAAACCCATAATTTAGAATTTCGAATGGTCACTGCCAAATTAATTTACAACCCAGAATTTAGAAATTCGAATGGTCGCTGC
Organism: Picea sitchensis; assembly: GCA_010110895.2. Taxonomy (NCBI): domain Eukaryota; kingdom Viridiplantae; phylum Streptophyta; class Pinopsida; order Pinales; family Pinaceae; genus Picea; species Picea sitchensis. The sequence goes on from SNQJ01S0063549.1 coordinate 7,313, forward strand.
AAAATTAATTTACAAACCCAGAATTTAGAATTTCAAATGGATGCTGCCAAATTAATTTACAACCCATAATTTATAAATTCGAATGGTCGCTACAAAATTAATTTACAAACCTGGAATTTAGAATTTAGAATGGTCGTTGCCAAATTAATTTACATCCTAGAATTTAGAAATTCGAATGGTCGCTACAAAATAAATTTACAAACCTGGAATTTAGAATTTCGAATGGTCGCTACCAAATTAATTTACAAATCCAGAATTTAGAATTTTGTATGGTCGTTGTAAAATTTATTTGCAAATCTGGAAACTATAAATTTGTATGGTAGCCGCAGAATTGTTATGCAAAGATGGAAATTTATCTTAGGATTTATGAACTGTTGTTGTTATTAAAAATTTAATGATAGATTGGATATAAGTTAGAATGTAAAATGTTGAATTTTATTTTAAAATATCCTTGAGTATTTATCGAATGATTAACCATACTATTATCCTATATACCTGTAATGTATGTGGATGGAACGTTGCCTATATATCCCTTCCAGTTCAATTATTTTACGATTTTATTCTGTAGATTGATGTGAGAAATTGTGACAAGCCCGTAAATAACCATTGAACCTAATATCTAATTTCGTTCCATTCTTTATTGAGTAGAGTGGTACCTCCAATGAACTCGGTATAGTATATGTGGTAATAGAATGTTTCAGTTTATGTCTCAGTGTTGATCCTTATTTGTTCTTAATATTGTTGTAAATCCCTGTCTAACAGAACCTAAAATTTCATAAATTTAAACATAAAATTTCTATCATAATTTCTTTACGGTTCTATATTCAGCAAAAATAACAGTTCATGGTTCAACAAAATTCAAAATTAGCAGCATGATATAAATAACATATTGAATAGCATACACAGCATAGTAAAATAATGAACCATCATAATGATAATGAACATGCCATAATAATGAACATAAATACCTCTCAAGTGATGTTGTTTCCCCAACTCTGTCTGTCCAAGCTGAAGATGAAACTTTGCCCAAGTTGCTTTGCCCAAAACCAAATCTTTTCCTCCCAGCCAACTAGGAACAAAGCCTCTCTGATTCCCTAGCTCCAGGATTCCGTAAGGATTTCTGGCCCCCGAGCCCAAAACTCCCAGCAACAGGTGCTCCCTTGTAACAGTCCACCAAACTCCAACAAGTTCCTCAAGCAAAACCAGTAGTACAATCCTCCAGCAAGATCCTCCAACCCAAACCGACCTCCAACAAGCTCCTCTAGCCCAAACCAACAATACAATCCTTTCCTATGAAAAATGATGCTCTCCCAAAACCCCAGTCCCCTTCCCGAGTGTTTTCCCTTCTCTTATCCTCCTCCCCCCCCCGTCTCATTCATCACCTTCTCCCTTCATTAAGTCTCACCCACCTTATCCCTCCATTAAGTGTTATCTACATTATCCCCTGTTCATTAATGGGTCATCTACCGATACATTAATTCTCAAAATGAAAATTAATAATTTATTAAACCAATATTCCTTAAACAAATATTTAATCATGATTATTAATTGATTAATTAATTAAACTAATATACATTAAACAGATATTTAATCAGGACAATTAATTAATTAATTAATTAATATACATTAAACAATTATTTAAATCATGACAATTGATTAATTACCTAGGGTTGTTACATACACCCACTCTTCAGGAAACTTCGTCCCGAAGTTAAAGTATTTTATGATACTAGGAAAAGACACAAGGTTCAGACATTCATATCCAGTAACCAACGTTATCAATGGTAAGCCAGGAAAACTCAGACATACCAGTGTACATGTACAAGAATGCATGTGTAGCTAGTACATACAAGTCTTGTGCATGTACTAATAACAATAACTATCACCTCTATAGTAATTTCTGTATGCATCCATTCCAATCAACACGACTATTCATTTTATAAAATATAATAAACCAATGAAATGTTTGCGAATTCCCTTAATTCCAATAATATAGCTCAACGATTTTTATTTATACAATTGTAGTTTAGTTACGTAATTATGAATATACATATACACATATTTTCTTTTCAAAAGGAAAAACAATAAATTCCACCATAAGACGAATCTCCATACACTCTCAATTATTTCTATTCATCCTTCATCCCTAACTTACTTCCATCTTCCATTCCTATCCTTCCTCTGCTGGACTATCTTGGAGCATCAACTATATTGACCTAACTCCAAATAGAACCCGTAAGCGGAAGTGTCACTATCTTGACCAAGCTTCCCCAGCAGGCAACTGATAGTCATCAACACACGTCTAGGGGAGCGTGAGCTAACACCATCCTCCCATGAATCCAGGTTTTAGAGGATACACGGTGGGGAATGCCTCCACCCCTCCTAACAGGACTAGGGTCCACACCCTACAATGGAATATACAGTGGCATCGTTTTGCTGGGAGTTTTGTCATCGTTTATTCAGTTTTAGGCAGTCTCACCACCTGAAATCCTGCACTGGTCCACATATCATAGCAATGCATTCAAACCAATATAATTTCACATACGAAGATTCATACCATATTGTTTCTCGGTCGGTGGTCATGACATCCACTTTCATTACCATTATCCCTTGGCTATTTCATAGCCCAATGGCCTGCAGATTAGTCTATAACATAAAACTCATACATATCTATGCATTATCATCATGTAATTGCATACAACCATAAACTCAATTCGGTATCCACGTATCAACAACTTAATATCAAGTTTTCAAGTTAGAAATAGATCTCATAATATCCCCATAATTCAATTAACGTTACCCGTTCATAGAATTTTCATTGACATAATAGATTGCATCACATCCATCATCATTCAAATGACATTTAAACCTTCATAGGATTCACATTCACATAGTATATCGCATCATATCCATCATCATTCAAGTGATATTTAAACATTTATAGAATTTATATTTACATAGTAGATCACATCATATCCATCATCATTCAATAGCATTTAAACATTCATAACACTTACATTCTCACAATATATCGCATCATATCCATCATCATTCAAATACATTTAAACATTTATAAAGGTTCATACGTCTTAAAAGTTCAAGTGTATCATTAATAGTTTCACTATGAATAGAAAATAAAGGTGTTTAGGCCTTAGGTAATCCTAGCTGTCTAAGTCAAAAGGTGGTGTTACATACACCCAACCTTCGAGAAACATATTCTTGAGGTGGTAAAAAAAGTGAGGGATAATCTCGTCGTAATGTCTCGGCATCCTCCCAAGTAGCAGATCCTGGACTATACTTGTCCCACTTGACCTTAACTTGGTCTACTAGACGGTTCCTGAGCTATCGGACTCTATGGTCCAATATGCGTAACAGTTCTACCGTGAGGGTTCCCACGTCCAATACCTGCAATTCCTTCCAA
>SNQJ01S0063549.1:26082-38937 GCA_010110895.2 Picea sitchensis
ATTAACCATCAAAATCAAGTACACGATGTTGGAAATAAAGCTAACAAAGAGTAGACAATTTTCTAATAATTAGAGCAAGATTTTGATAGCAATTTAAGGGTCGTTAGTAAGTTTTATCAACAAGATTTGTAACATCCTTATGGTTTTAGCAAATTATTTCTACAACGAGAAGTTATCGCCACTAATATTAGCAAGTAAACTGCCCAAAAGACAACTTCTAACCAGTAGAACAATTACCAAGGCTTACAAGTGAGATTTAGCGGTAGAATAGTGAGTAAAGAATGAAAAGATGATGATTTTGTTGCAGCCCTATTGGTTGTAGAATAAATTTTATTACAACAATGAGATCACTTGGCTAATGAAGGCACCCTTAGGGAACAATGTGTCTTAAAGCATGTAAAATCAAATCCCAAACTTAAACAATTCAATATCCTTGATATCACGTATACCAATGTATACTATTCAATCTCCAATGCAATTAGATTAGTGCCTTATCTACTGGGTTATGCGATCTCTTATTTATGAGCTAGGGTTTATTACTTCTATAAGGGTGTAATCCTTTTTACTCCCTAGAGCAAAAACATATTATCAATGTAAATCTAGAAGGGTGTAAGCCCTTTTACTTCTTGTAGCAACTTTTTCAAAATAGCTTTTTCAATGAAAATAAAGATAGATATTGATGGAGGGTGTATGCCCTTATACTCCTCCAAGGATTTAACAAAATTTAACCTTAAAACCAAGAACAAAAAACACAATTGCAGAAATTCCTTACCTAGTTCAAGAGATAGCATGAAAAACCATTACTTGTCAAGAATGTTCCACCACAATTTCCAAGAAACAAGAATAAAGAGATAACACTAGCCTTCTTTCACCAATAGACAAGTAGAAGAATCCAAAAACAAAAGAGACAAGGTGGAGCGAATTTCCCAAGTAGGGCGAACATGTCAACCAAGAGAGTATGTAATTCTCAAAACCATGATCCTAAAATGAAAGTATGCAATGAGTGGGTGTGCATCATCCATCTTGTGGGCTTCAAGCCCCATGAAGTTCCAAGTGACCTAGTCCCTCCATGAAAAAGCTTTCACCTGGCAAGATCCTGCAAATACAAACAAGTACACCCTCCAAGGGTCCACAAGTCACATGTATCATTCCAAGTAAGGCATATTTAATAAAAGAACCACCCAAACATGTGCATCAAATCCCCCCTTTTCAAAATAAACAAATGCTCAAATACCTTATACAAATTTCCAAATTTAAGAATGGGAGGGTTGTCATGGTTCCCTATTGGGCAGGTCATCCCCCAATTCAAGGATTGTTTCCCAGGAAGACCCTCTCTAGGTTATGTAAAAGAGTATGATGTGGATGGGGGTAATACTTTTGAACATGGGGTTTCTTGACATACAAGGGATCATATTGTATCATTTATGGGTGCCTTTGTATAGGGCGTGTTGCATCCTCATTTGCAATGAAATTTTTTTCCAAGCCCTTTATTTTTCATTAATTGATTATGGTCCAAAGAATTGAGTGCTATGTGCAATGGAAATTAAGGAGAACTCAAATGCCACTTGAATCTAATAACACATAGGTCATGTGCAAGGAAAGTGAAAGACACCTCAAAATGCATTCCCTCAACAAGCGAGAAATTTATTTAATTATGTCTTTTATTTTATAGGTCCTTGATTTTTATGGAGAAGCAGTTCATTGCTCTCAAGACCTTAGGGAGAGAATATAGAGGATAATATGTGGATCTTGTCTTTTTCTGGCTACTAACCCTATGGGCCTTTAGCCCCTTCTTCCCATGAAATGAAGTATAATCCTTTCTTGGGTCAATAAGTCCAAAAACCTGAAGATGAGGAGATAGAGGGGTTTAAGTTTTAAAAGTGGAAAATATGGATGAGAATGGTACGATGACCCTTCAAGGAGATCCCCTAGTAGCAACCCTTTTACCAAGGGTGACCCACTGACTAGGAAAATATGTTAACCACCAAGGTGAAATGGGGAAAAATGAATAATTTCCAAGAAAACGTTTTCAAAATCAAGAAAGGACACTTTCCAACATGTTCAAATGCTTCAATTATTAAAATGACACTTACCATGAGACCATACTTGTTACCTCATGGAGCAAGACCTGTTTTCCTCTGTGGGCCAAGTTGATGTGGTGGACACTGCTGCTGCCAATCAATGGTGATGTGTGGTAAGAGGAGGGGATCTGTCTGCTCAATTGTCTCTCGGCACTCCGTGTCTTCATCTCGTGAGCCTCAAGACATCATCTCCTTAATTACCCATAGAAATTGGGGGTAGTAGGTTTTGATGGTTTATTTGAGAATTGTAATGAAATTTCTCTTTAAACTGAAAAAATGGGGTGCCTAATGATTCCATTAAGTAAAGGAAAAGGAAATTATGTGAAAATAAAATAAGAAACCATTATATGGATAATAGTGCAAGAGTGTCTTTAATCATTATAGGAGAAGACAATCACCATAACATTGTATATGATAAGGCACATAAGCCATTACCTAACCACACTAAGGGTAAAATTGGCTCCAAATACAAACCAAAAAATACAAGGTGATATTTAGTATGGTTTGATATTATGGTCATACTTTAATGCATATTCCCTCCACAAGTGCCACTACCACTAATAAATGCATAAACAAACTTACTTCCAATTAATAATTTCAAATTATATAAATTGAATCTATACTTTGACCAAATTTAACTGCAAATAAATGGTGAATAGGATGTAGATTTACAAGATTAATGGTGCCAATCTAAGCTCAATCCATTATGCTCGCAAGTGTGCCCAATCTCATGGTGTACCTTACTGACTCCCTTCCATACTAGTGGTACTATCCTTCCCTCTAGATCCTTTAAACCCAAAACTCCAACATGTGGGATGAATGGATGAATGGTGCACAACAAATCTAAGATCCATATTATATTTTTCTAGGATTTGGTCCATTATTCTTCTCTATAAAACTTCCAATTATTTTTTTTTGTCTTTTTTGTCTTCCATCTCTAAGGTTTCAATTTGTTCATTGGAAGAATGAAAAGGGAACCCCCTTCTCTCCACGACAAAGAACAATATATATGATTATCTTTCTTCACTAACTCAATATTCAATAACAATGTCAACCTAATACGGAAACATGGCACGAGCAACATTAACCTTATACAATTCATAGTTAGAGGAGCGATGTCGTTCCTTCTGCGCGCAATGGCTCTTGCGGCTAGGGTTTAACCCTAGTCAGTTGCAAGATTGCTTGGGGATGTTTCCCCCTCGACTGTTGGATCTGCAATGGTGTCCCCCTTCTCCAAATGTATTGCTTCAAGTTTAGTTTTTGATCTCCCTATTCTAGGACCTTCTCACTTCGGGTCCTCTGGTGCGCTGTCAGGGTTCTCTCTCAAAGGATCGACTTCTAGTTTTGTTGCTAATCGAGGAAATTATTTCAGTTCTATCATCTCTAGGAATGTCAATGGTGTTCCTCCATATTGTTTGGTGCAATAAGCTGCTACTCCTTCCATCCCTATGAGGAAGGATTCTATTTCCAAGTTATCCCGTCTCAGCTCCATAATGCTCATATGCTGTTTTAATGGTCTTTGGCCTCGTCTTGTTAATCTTCATGAATGGATGTCAAGATCTTGGATGCAAGTTTTGAAAGGTGAAGTTTCATACACCCTTGTTCTCAAGGGTTTTTCATTACTGAGTTCTATCTTCAAGAATATAAATATTTGATCTTTAGTTCTGATCCTTGGTTCTGGGGCTATTCTAGATTATGCATGAAGCCTTGGTCTCCTTCTTTTGATCCTTTGAAGGATTTGTTATCTTCGACATCTGTTTGGGTTCCCAAATCTGACCCTGCATTTTTGGGGTTTATCTTCTCTCTGTTCCATTGGTAATTCTTTGGATAGGTTTCATTATAGAAGCCATGAATCAGAAAACTATAGCATCTGCACCTATGCTCAGATCTATGTAGAAATGGATTTTAGCAAAGGGTTCCCGACGGAAGTAAACTTGACTAAGGATAACTATTTGTGGACCCAAAAGTTGGATTATGAAAAAAATTCTTTTCGATGTCGTGCTTGTTTTGGTACAGGTCACTTGGAAGCGCATTTCCCTAGGGGTCCTAAGAAATCTCGAAAGAAACACAAACCAACTTGGTGGGTTGGCTCCCATATTGATCAACAACTTATTGTCAAAGAAGACTCTACATATGCGGTCCCTCCCAAGGAGGTGCCCAATGGAGATCCATTGTTGCTATCCGATGTGGACTCTCTAGATATGGACCCTCCATTGGAAGTCTCTAAATCCGAAATATAGGTTAAGAAGGTCACATAAGAGATTACTGCGCAACCCGAAATGCAAGAAGAATCTCCTCGAAATCTTGAGGAAAAAGCAGATTCAACTTCTCTAGATCCAGGTAAATATTCCTAGGTTCACCTCAGCTCCACTGCATTGGTAAGTTGGGCTAATGAAGTAGATGAAGTTGAGGCATCAATAAATTCAGACCCTCCAGATCCAAGAAATGAGGGAATGGCAGGACTTGTGTCGAATCCTCTATCTCTAAATGTTGGTTGGATGGTAATCGAAAAAATGAAAAACTACCCCTTAAGTGTCCCAGCCAATGGTGACAAGAAGTAGGGCTCATAATACCTCAACGAGCACACTGAAGCAGCTTGGGATCAACAAGGAACTCAAGCAATCAAGCATGAACCTAGTAGTTGATTTCCTCTAAAAATTTAGTAGTCATGTTTTGTTTATCAATTTGTATTAACGGTATATTCTACCAGATGTATACCTCTCAACACAATAGCCGTATAAGTTTTTGAGCAGTCCTTAAGAAACCAAACACAATTTTTGTAAACTATTGATTAGCTCTTAGCTATGGAGGTCTCTGTGACTTGTTGAAGCTATCATTCTGTATCTTAGTAATCTTGACCACACCATTTTAATGATATAAAATTCCTCAATTCTTGTGAAAAAAAACATTAACCTTATACCTATCTAACAAATCATAAAACATATAAAAATAATCATTATATGATGATCCCCTAATATGATCACTATATAACCAATACATAACTTATATCAAGGAACCCCCTTCTCCCTAATACAAAGCCTAATATATATGATTGTATTTTTTCACCAACTCAAGATTCAATAACTAAGTCAAACTCATCTAATATGGATACGTGACATGACCTACATAAACCTTATACCTAACTAACTAATCATAAAGCATATACACATAATCATTACATGATTGTCCTTCCACATGACTTATATATAACCAATACATAACTTATATCAACAAGTGCTAGTGCTACTGTAGTAGCTATGTCCCTGCCACACACTGCTACAAAATGTAATTTAATGTATTAAAATAGTATTATTAGTGATTAATGAATAAACATAATTTCCGCCCCAGATGGACTCGCACTCGGCCCAAGCATAAATGCCGATAGCCGCCACCCACGAGCTTGTATTAACCATGGGGGACGACCATAGTTGCAGTTGCAGGACGGAGGGACCTTTCCCTCGCGCGAGCATTTACGACCTCAGTGTTCCCGGGATGGAAAGGGTTAAGTGTGGGAGGATGACCTCGGCTCTTGATAATTTGGTTTTCAATTTGCCCGGACAGAGCGTGACTGCACCCGCCTCGGCTTTGCATATTGCTTGGACGCTCTGGTGCGGTCCAGTATTCATCGTGCCCCAGCATACTGCACTTTCGCTGCATTTCTTTCTGACTGTAACGAGACAGAGCTCGCTTGCCTGTGCTTCGCACCTGCAACTGCTCTCGTCCTGGTTCATCTGCCTTCACCTGCATTTGCTCTGCTCCTTCATCATGGCTCGGAAGAGAGGCAGACCTCGTCGTGGCGCGGCCTGGGAGGCACATAAGGCACAGCGGCGTCGTAAGGAGCAGTTGGAATGTGCCTTGGCTATGGCGACATCCATCCTTAGGAAGAAAGCTAGGGCAGAGAGACTGGTGCGGCTTGCCACCATAGCTGAGCCTGGAGTTGGATGCAGCCGAGACGTCAAAGAGAACGCACCGGGAGCCCTGCAGAAAGATGGTACTGAGGAGGAGTTTCCCCCCTGCATAGTGGTGGAAGACCCGTTCATGGAGGACCTGTCGATTATCGAGAAAACCCGCGTGGCGACCCATCTGGAAGCATGCAGACCCACTCCGACATTGCTAGACGATACCTCTGGCTGTATTGTGGAGGAAATCCCCTGGCCTGGTGACGACACTTGCAGTTGCTATGACACTCAGGTGAACGAAGCAGGCTCGAAGGGTGCAGAGGCTGATGCGGAGCAGAGGGTGTTCGAAGCGGGTTCTGGAGCGGCGGTGGACGTGGGTGGCAGCATGCATGGTTCACTCATCCAGGAAGAGCACCTGGCTCTAATGTTCGACCTTCGTGGGCACTTGTCGGACCTGGAACATCGGGCCCTCCTCATGGGCCAGCGCATGGACATGCTCCTCGATGCGTTTTCCAACGCGTCAGCCAAGCGGAAATGTCCCCTCTGCGCGCAAGCTTTTGTCATCCTGGCGGGGTCCACGCAGCAGACTAGCGAGGATGACAGGTCACCAGGCACCTAGGTTTTATATGCTCTTTCGATTCTTAGTTTTATCTGCTCTCTTGGTTCCTAGTTTTATTATATTACTGTTTTATGTGTATTTAGACCATTGACATCTGTCCTGGTTTCCTCCGGGCAGGACAGATGCCACTCTGTTATTATTTTTTTCATGCTATTGCTACTCACCCTTTATATATGTTGGTTTCCGATAATCGGCAACATTTTGGGTGATTCCAGACCTACTCTTTTGTATACTCTGTAAAAGTTTTGTCTATCTAATATAGCAGGTTCCACTTTTTTATTTAAAAAAAAAAGAAGAATAAACATAATTTCCCAAACAAAATGGAAATGTTTGATGCTTAAATTAAAACGAAAATTTAATTTATAAAGCCCTGAGTCAATTTTATCTAGGAATCCCGATATTGTTTTTGTATACCAACGTATTCAGCAAGTTAGCTTCCGTTAGTTTCAATCAATTGAAAGCACATCATTGATTTGTGGGCAGCTTGGGACTTACTCCATCTCTTTGGTATAGGTTTTGAAAGCACATCATGATTTCTACGCTGCGCGGGACAGCCTGAAATAGGGTTTTGAAACTACAGTGTCAGGTTAACTTTTTACAGCTGGGTTGGTTAAGTGACAACTTATAGATATAAATATATAAAAGAATGGATTTTGAAATTTATAATTTCAAATAAGGTTCACAAAAACATCTTAGGTGAAGTTTCATTTTTATTGTCTAAATACATCGAAGGAACTACGAATCAAAATAAATAAAATATATTATTTTTATAAAATAAGAAAAAAATAATTGAAATTGAAAAACTATATAATAACAAAAATTATGACTAAATAAATATAAAATACACAAACTAAGTTAAATAAAAATGTATTCAAAACATTTTGGTATTAATAAATCTTAAAAATGACTTTTTTATAGTGATTTTTTTTTTTTTTAAATATAAGTAAATGAGTTTTGTAATAGTAATATTTTCTTGATTGTGCAACTCTATACACAACTATCAAAAAGTGTTGCTGAATAATTTATCTTTTACATTTATAAGTGATATTTCAAAGAAAATTGAGATCTATTTTTTACAAATAAAAAAAATTACACATCTATCAAAAAGTGTTGCTGAATAATTTATTTTTTAACATTTATAAGTGATATTTTAAAGAAAACTGGTATCTATTTCTTACAAATAAAAAAAATGTAGAATTTAATTTTCATAAATATTTGGGAATTAAAAAAAAGAGAAGTTAAATTCAAAAGAATTTAGCATGATGCACAATCATTGCACACATTAATAGTAATCAAAATTTAGAAAAATGATTCAAAATATTTCAACAACTGATTTATTCGATATAATTTAAATATAGTATACAAAAGATGAATTTGAAAAATCTCATATCATTTTATTTAATTTGATATAATTTAAATATAGTATATGAAAAAAATATGATATAATTCAAATATAATATTAAAAAGATGAAATTGAAATTGGAAAGAATATCTCAATCCTGATATCACCTACTACCATATTTATTTATTTATTAAATGAGCACACCACTGCTTTATTGTACATAGAAGTAGTATTTAAAGCCCCTTCACAGTAGTTATCACGGTGACGTTTGTAAACAACTATAGCAATGGTGGCTGCAAAGTGTTGATGGACTGGGATGAATAAATAGATGTACAATGAACACTACAAATGTAAGTACATTTATAAACTTTGAACATGTTCAACCTTGCAATAATATTTGGGAAAATTCATTTTTTTTCTAAAAAAATGTGCAAACACGTCATATAGCTTGTAGAAACACACGATGGGTAAAAGTATTAGTAAGATCTACATGCTTATTATCCTCACTTTGCGAGGAATATTTGTATTAAAGTCAATGCATGGATGAAGCCGCGATAGCCAGCTGGACGGATGGGGTCTTCGTTGGTTGCATGGCGACTACATTGCAATGAAAGGCCCTAATTGCAACACCGAGAATCCAGATGAAAGGCCCATGGGGAACAAAATCTATGTTTGAATTCATGACATGTGGTTTGGAAAATGTAGAGTACATTCTGAAAACTGAATTATCCAGTTTCCCCAAGGGCTGTTATTTCAATTTTGTCTTCTTCGATGTCTTTGGAGACAATTTATTCTCTATAGATGGAAAGCCATGGAATCTTTAGAGGAAGGTCATGTCCATGGTTCTAGTTAGCGGGAATTCAAGAGGTCAAAACATAAATCAAATACAATCCTTAATCCTCAAAAGACTCATGCATGTCTTTATCTTCATTAGATCTGCAAGATGTGTTTCTTCTCTTGAGATTTGATAACGTGTGTTATATCATTTCTGGAAAGGACACTGGATGCCCGAGTCTAGGTCTTCGAGAGATACCCTTCATAAGGGCCTTCGACGAAGCCATTGAATCATGCACATACAGGTTGATCTTTTTTCCTATTTTATGGAAGATTATGAAACTTTTCAATGTGAGTTTCGAGCAAAAGCACAACACAACCATGGGTACAATGCATGGATTTGCATCAAAGATGGTTAAATCCAGACATGAAGAGTTAGAAAATATGAATGAAGAAAATCGGCAAGGGTGTGCATATATTCTTTCTACTTGGATCATATTACAGGAAGAAGAAGGGCGTTGCACTTCTGATAAGTCATTGGAGAACTTAGCCCTCATCATCATTCTAACAAGAAAATATATTGCTACTCTGTAGTTTTCAAGGTTCTTTTGGATACTAGATCAATACCCAAATGTAGAGGGGAAAATACTCTCCGATATGGCCCACATCTTGAAGGCTAATTATGGGATTAAGCCCTCTGATATGAATACAATTCGTTTTAGTATGGATGACTTGAAAATGATGCAGTATTTGTAGGTGACCTTGTGTGAATCTCTGAGGCTATGTCATGTTGTTCCTGTTAATTATAGAGAAGCATTGCCATACCACTTTCTACCTGATGGGACATTTGTAAAGAAGGGGTCAAAGGTTTTGGTTCTTATTTATGCCACCAACAGGATGGAGAGTGTGTGGGGTAAGGATGCGAGGGAGTTTAAGCCAGAGAGATGGATTAATCAATATCAAATTTGTATCAAAGAATCAGATTACAAGTATCTCGTCTTCAATGCCGACCTCGCCTGTTCTTGAGAAGATATTTGTCTTACATGAACATGAAGTCTGTGGCTGCTCATTCTTTCTTTCTTTGTATTTCTCTCACACTGGTTTGGTTTTCTTCCACCTCAACTTATTTCAAATTCAAGTCATTTATTCATTTTAGAGTTCTTACACCTAAGAGTTATTACACCTAAGATGAGTGGGAGATTTGTGTCACTTTTAAGATATTAATGAAATAAATTAAATATGTAATGTAATCTCAATATTTAATGCACATAGAGAGATTGGAACTTAGTTTTATTTTAATCATCTCAACGCCTAATAAATACCTTGTTAAGATGAGTATAAATCACCTGTTAATGTTATAAATGCATCCTTTCTCTATCTATCACATTAAACTAATAATTGAACCCATTCTTATCATCCTCCCTTTGGTTTGTTACTTATTTCATGACTGCACCTCCATCACACCATATAACATTCCTTTGTGCAGTTGTTTTTCCCCATTAGCTATTTGATCGCTAAGCGAGTTTACCTAGTCACAATATTCTTTATTTTTCTCTTTGTTTCATTCTCTCAAGCATATATTATTTATGATTGATATACAGTTGTAGATTGATACTTCTTGTGCATCTTTTAGAAATATAGTCTGGTTTTCCTAAGAAAACAATCATTATCTCCTATGGAGGGTCCTTCACTGATGAGATTTCTCTTTGTTGTTTTCTCTATTCCCTTCTTAATTATTATTCAACATGGGAATTTGCTAGTTGCGCTCATGTTGGAGTATTTTGTGAAGATAATAGGCAGACAGTTTTGTGAATCTCTACTTTTCAACAAGGTACCTGAAGTGGGAACGACTCTCAGGAAAATATTTGAAGAAAGCATACATTTTTGCCAAGGATTTTCTTGCAGGCATGAAAGGTATAAACATATATTTTTGTATCTCCCCGTGTTTAGCATATTCAATTTATCCATTAAATCATATGGGGGGATTTTGTATATAGATCAACCATATGAACATTAAATTAACTCTACCCTGAAGTGCAATCTTGAATCAAAATTTTTAACATCAGATTAACTCTACCTTGAAGTACAATCGTGAATCGAAATTTTTATGTACTTTTTTAAACAAATATTATTTTTTAATTATCTAAATAGTATAACAAAGAGCTTACCATTTCTTAACAAATGCATTCTAGAGAAAGAGAATTTCGTAATGCAATCTAAAGCAGGAGAAGGAGGCCTCTCCATCTAACAAAAATGCAGTCTGGAGCAGGAGAATTTTGTAATGAAGATTTTCATAATGCAGTCTGGAGCAGGAGAAGGAGGCCTCTAGTGGGAGGAGGTCTCAAGCATTGAAGGAAGCTTCTTGATTTGTTTCTCCAACTAAGTAATATGAAAATTTGATTATTGAGACCATATTGTGATGAGGTGTTGTCAAGGTAGTGGAGTGGAAAGGCGGTGGGCGGTGGTTGCAGAATGATCATTTGTGAGATTAGATTAAATCCCAGACATAGGTGGAGATCCCCAACGAAATTAGTAGATTGCGCATCTATGGAAGGTGGTGAGGCGGTGAATGACAAATATATTGTACATTGGTGAGGCGGTGAATGACAAAGATATTGTACATTTATGGAAGGTGATGAGTAACAAAGTTGATTGTCAGTGTATTTATGGACCTACCATAGGTGGCGCTTGGGTTTTACGGTCAATATGATGAGTTTGAAGTTGATAGCCAATTGCATTAAGATTATCTAAGCTGGAAAAAATGCATTGTGTCAGAATTTTAGTCAAGTTACAATAGACTCTCAAAACTTAGGTTAATAGAAGATTGAAAAAATACATTGCGTCAGAACTTGCAATAAGAGTTCGAAGTTGATAGCCAATTGCAATAAGGGTTCTAAGTTAATAGCCAATTACATGTTGAATAAAAATTAATTTAAATATTACAAATAAAAAATGAAAAGAAGAAAAATAACTATAGTAAAAAAAAACCTAATATCAAGTCAAAGCTGAAACTAACGCTAGAGTCATGGCCTTCGATAGGGACTAATAATTCCTCCCAACAATAGCAACCACAACCACATCACTTTAACAAATCTACTTTACTACTATAATATTACCACTTCATTATATATAGTTTGTTTTGAATTTTCTATTAGTTTGCTTTGAATTAAAAATATTTGAGCCAAATCTAAGATTTTTAATATTAAACTTAAGAAATGGAAAATTTTATTTTTTAATATAATAAAAAATCCATTTTTCTGATATATGATTCGTCAATATATTTCATGTCTTATTATAAACTTCACGTAATTCAAAGTTTATCATTAATGACAAAATTAAATGTTGTCTTGTAGATATATATTTGTATATCTTTGTGTTTATGTAAATCGATTCGACATGTAATTAGTCCATCTATGAATTAAAGGGAATGGTCTTGGAATTAAGGTAGTAACTATCGCCGACGGGACAATCATGGAGTTTGGGGAATATGACACGCAAACAACTATCTTGCAGTTAATTATTGGACAACCAAGAGTTATTAACGACGACAACATCATCCATGCTTGATTTTATGTTTTATTAAGCGTGGAAAAATATATTCCAGTTAATTACGTCGAAGGCGTTCTTTTAGGGGGAGTTCACTCTTGAATTTTCATCGTCCGTCCAAAGCCTATAATAACTTGCCACCTGTTCGCTAACCATCCGCTAATATCCTGCCTCCACGTATATTATCCACGCATATTATCCTTATCTTCGGCTTGACCGACTTCACCGACTCCAATGCAACAATTGTTAGGTTCCTTCTTTATCATAGCTTCAACAACTTTGCGAGAATGACATAGGTGGATGAGTGTGGATCGATATGTGTTTCATGGGTTATGATAATTTCAGTTTCTTTTCAGACATAGATGCCCATTCTAGTCTTATTGTCCACAATCCCCAGACTGTCAAGGGGGCTGGTTTTCAGAATGAGGTAATGAATCTACTTGGCAATCTGATTGATAAAACTTTGGATCCTGCAAGCAAGGGATCTGCTGCAGAATATGCTCCCTCTTCTTATTTTGATAGCCACATGGTTTTTGGTATGGCTGAATGCTAGAGAGATTTTCTCATGGAACAATGCAAATCATTTTTTTCAAT
>SNQJ01S0063549.1:51813-70000 GCA_010110895.2 Picea sitchensis
AAGTTCTCCTTGCCTTCTCTTTATGGCTGAAGTTCTGATTTCTCAGAAAAATAAATGAACGTTTATGCTACAGGAAAATCCTCGATGGGTTTGGAGGTGAGCCAGGTGAAGTTCTTGTGGGTTATGTGAAGGCCATCAGACGCCCGATCGAAGGTGTTCTCGTCAGTCCTCGACGTTCTGCCCGAGGGATTCCATGGTCGGGTGGTGAAGAGATCTCCTCTTGTTGGAGGAAGACTGTCGTATGAGCCTCTGAATCACAGCCTTGTAATGAACGTCGCGAGTCGGGAATGGCTAGTGCAGACCCCAACCCTCGGGCCAAGATCTGCCCAGGATCATTCTAAAATTCCCTTGAGCCGAAGTGGCTCCTTTGATTCCTGCTGGAACCTCTAATGAATCCACAGGTCCTTTGTAAAAACTCGCCCTATGTAACTTGACACCAGGCGAGAGTTTTTCCTTCTCCAAGCGACCACGACCTTGTCTTAGCGCAAGCATCGTTCACAACTCACATGTTCGTGAGTCGAAGATCCTCAACTTTTCTTCACCAAACGTTGATACCTGAGATGTGATGGGGCATGGCTCCTTCCTTGATAGTGCCCTCCACGTGTAATTGTCGACTAGGGCTAAATACTAGCACCTCTTCGCAGCTCGCGACCTTGCGAGTTGGAGTGTTGAACTTTGGCAATCTCCCTTTGCGAAACTCTGAGAGACGATGGTTGACTTCCTTTTTTCACTTCTCGCAACTCACAATCTCACGAGTTGGAGTGTTGAACCTTCGTTCTCTTCCTTTGCGAAAACCCGAGAGGCGATGGGTCAACTGTGGGTTGACTCCTTCAATGCGGCAAGTACATGCCACCTGTCAACCTTGCGATCCCCACTTGACGCATGTGTCGCGCATTCACACGAGCCCTCGGCTCTCAGCACTTCGCGATCTCACATGTTGAAAAGAACCTCTTTCAACCCCCGAGTCTCCGATATCTGATAGCTCTGCGGGTTTCTGATCCAATAGTTCTCCCTTGCCTTGGATCGAACGGTTGTTCCTTCTCCTCGCTACTCGGAAGTTCACGCAACCAAAGGATTTGGTCTATCCTCCGAACTCACGATATGCGATACCCTGTGAAGATTCAAATCTGACGGTTCTCCCGCAACTTGGATCCAATGGTCTGGATCTCTTCCTCCGCTTCTCGCAACTCAAAACTTCGCGGCTCCAAGAGTTTGGTCTTCCACCTCCAAACTCACGAACCCCGAGTTCACGAAATGATTCGACGACCCAAAATGATCACGATCGACGGTCCCCGTTGATCCTTGACACCAACGTATGGGTTCGTCCGACTCTTATCCACCCTGCAACTCCTCTGGATCATACGATCCTCGCAACTTCGCGAATTCTCCTCGGAGGATTCCGACCGTTCGATTTCTTCCTCAAGAATCTCTGTGAAACGAGCCAATGTTCTTCCCCCGAAACTTATCTTTTTGCGCGATGATTTCGCTTCCTCGTCTCCCTTTGAATTATTTCGATCTCTATCCTCCTTCGAAGTATTGAAAGGTGTTATCCCTCCTGAGCTTTAACTTGTAAATTCAGGTCTCTAAAAGGATTCCTGCACGCACTCCTTGCGACAATCTTTCAAATACTCCTAGATAATTGATCTTTCGACTCTGTGCACTTCCTGCAACAACAGTCCTTCAACTTTTCAACCTTAGTTGATAATTTCTAAGGCCTCGACTAGCCTGCACACACCTTGCACGAATTCTATGCTTCACCTGCACTTCTGCTGGAATGAGAGCAATGGTATCCTTCCTGAGCTCTCTGAGATAAAACTCAGAACCCTTGTCAACGCACACCTTGCGGACATTTCACTGCACTCCTCGCAAGAACTCTCTCAGGATGAGAAACAATTGAAACTCATTCTCTTTCTCTCTTAGACTTCATACATTCAACATGAAATCATACATTCAACACAGCATAACATCATAACAAATGCATAACATAGAGAATAAAACAACTGTAAGCATACCACTAAGCATATGTAAACAGTAAGCATTATAACACCATGAAATCCGAGTCAAAGCTTCATATATTAACTCAATTACTCATGTACATGGGTTCTTCTCTACAACTCTCTGCTACATCTCTCTTCTTCTACTTTGGGTGCTAATGATACCACAATAACAACTATGATACAAAGGTGAGGGTGTCTATATCCGTTCTCCCTCTTACACTTCTAAAACTGTCTAATCCATAATTTAAATTTACCTACTTTCCTTAACTGGGCTTAAATGCCTTTTACATTGACAGATGAGAGAAAATCGCTCAAGATCTATTTACAATCATGCAAGTACGTCTCCCTTAACTACTAAATTAACATCTTCTCATTAACTTTCCAAAAACATTTCAAAATGTGTAAAATGTGTGCTACGCTTTCCAGTTGTCTTATGCCTTCATGCTCGCTTGGTTGGCTGCTTATGATGCTCATGCATCATACTCCCTCGCTTGAAAATTTTCATGAACTCCTGTTCATGAGCTCTTGCACGGTCTGTCCATGCTTCTGAATTTCTGCTTCATCTTCCCAACTTGTATCTTCAACTGGATGTCCCTTCCACTTGATTAAGTATTCAAAATACTCTTTCCTCCTGGTCTTCTTGCTAATCCTTTTGTCAATTATGCTTTCCATCTGTGGCTTTTCAGCTACATGCATTTGTTTTGTCCATTGAATTTCTTTCTGTTCATTTTCTGCTCCTGCTTTTTTAGTTCTGTAAGGGTACAAATATGAAACAATGAATATCGGTGAGATTCCGACCCCATCGGGTAATTCAATCTCATATGCGTTTGCCCCAAATTTCCTTATGACCTTGCACAGTCCAATCTTTTTCATCTTCGGCTTATTATATGTTCCCCTCGGGAACCTCTCCTTCCTCAGATGTGCAAGAATCATATCACCAAGTTCAAATTGAAGCTCTCGCCTGTGTTGATCTGCTCTGCGCTTGTATTCTTGGCTCGAACTCTGCAATCGCTCCTTGACTCGGCTGTGAAGCTCCTTCATTGCTTCTGCAAAGTCTTCTGCACTAGCACTTCTAAATTCATCTTGTTTTGAATTTTTCAATTCAGAAACTCCCCTTGGTTGCATTCCATATACAATCTGGAATGGAATCTGCCCTGTGCTTCTATTGAGTGAGACATTGTAAGCAAATTCCGCCTGTGGTAGAATGTGATCCCATTGACTGTGGTGTTCAGTCACTAAGCTCCTCAAAAAGTCTCCCAAGCTTCTATTCATGACTTCTATCTGCCCATCCGTTTGAGGATGATATGCTGAGCTAAAAGACAAACTTGTCCCCATCTTTTTCCACAAAGTCCTCCAGAAATGTCCCACGAACTTGGTATCTCGATCATAAACTATACTCCTTGGCAAGTCGTGAAGTTTGATGACTTCTTTGAGAAACATATTCACAATATGAGTTGCGCCACTGGTTTTCTGGCATGGTATGAAATGTGCCATCTTGGAAAATCTATCTACTACCACAAAGATTGAATCATACCCTCTTTGTGTTCTTTGTAGTCCCAATATAAAATCCATGCTCACTGCATCCCACGACCTTTCTGGTATGGGAAATGGTTTATATAACCCTGTGTTTTGCCTTTTTCCTTTTGTGTGCTGACAAATTCTGCACCTATCCACAAATTTCTTAACATCTGTCCTCATCCCTGGCCAAAAATATGAGCCATTCAATTTTGAGAACGTCTTGTCATGACCGAAGTGTCCGACCAATCCTCCACTGTGTTTTTCCTTCAGCAGATTCTCCCTCATGGAGCACTTTGGAATACATAGTTGATTGCCCCTGAATAATAATCCATCCTAGATCATATACTCGGTCCATTGGCTTATGTCCCTGAGAATTGGATTCTCAGATGCCTCATATGCCTCCTTAAAATCTGGGTCATCCCTGTACATTTCTTTGAGGTTATCAAAACCCAAAGTTTTGACTTTGAATTCCTGCATAAGTAAACATTTCCTGCTCAAAGCATCAACAACTTTGTTAGCAGTTCTAGAAATATGCTTAATTACAAAAGTAAAATTCTGCATGAATTCAACCCATTTAGCATGTTTTTGGTTCAACTTCTCCTGTTGAGTCACAAATTGTAAAGCATGATTATCATTGTACAAAACAAACTCTTTAGGAACCAAATAATGTCTCCACTTCTTCAGTGCTTGTATGACTGCATAGAACTCCTTGCCATATGTTGAGTACTTAACCTTCGCTTCATTCAATTTTTCACTGCAGTATGCGATCGGTCTATCATCTTGGCTCAAGACCGCTCCAATTGCAAATCCACTTGTGTCACACTTGACCTAGAATGTCTTGCTGAAATCTGGAGAAACCAAAATTGGCTGCTCAGTGATCTTCCTCTTCAGCAGATTGAAACTCTTCTCTGCTTCTTCTGTCCAGTGAAAAGATTTGTGTCTTTTCTTCACCGTATCCATCATCGGTGCGCTAATTCCACTGAAATTTCGGATGAATTTCTTGTAGAAACTAGCCAAACCATGGAAGCTTTGAACTTCAAACACACTCTTCGGTGATGGCCAAGTCTTAATTGCATCTACATTTCCCGGATCCATCTTCAAATCATTTGCGGAGATAACAAAGCCCAAATAAATGAGTTATGTCCTCATAAATGATGATTTCTTCATGTCAATCAACAATTTCTCTTTTTGTAATCTCTTCATCACTGCAACTAAATGCTTTAAATGCTCTGCTTCTGTCTTGCTGAAAATTAATATATCATCAAGATATACAATGATGAATTTCCCAGTGAAATCCTTCAGGACTTCGTTCATAAATCTCATGAAAGTACTGGGTGCATTTGTTAAGCCAAATGGAATGACAAGCCATTCATACAGCCCCTCATTCGTTTTGAATGTTGTCTTCCATTCATCACCTTCTCTCATTCGAATTTGATGATATCCGCTTTTCAAATCAATCTTTGAAAAAAACTTTGCTCCACTTAAGCAATCCATCAAGTCGTCCATCCTTGGTAATGGAAATCTATATCTGATGGTAATCTTATTGATTTCCCTTGAGTCGGTACACATTCTCCAGCCTCCATCTTTCTTTGGGCTGAGCGCTGTTGGAACAATGCATGGACTCAAGCTTTCTCTAATCAATCCTTTGTCCATTAAGTCCTGGACCTGTCTCTTGACTTCCTCATTCTCCTGTGGTGTCAACCTGTATGCGTCTTTGTTTGGTAAACTGACTCCAGGTATAAGATCGATGTGATGGCTTATACTCCTGATAGGTGGCAATGAACGAGGTAGTTCGTCCACTACTATATCAACAAACTTTTCCAACAACTTTTGGATTTCTTCTGGTAAATCATCTATCATTGTACTGGTTTAAACAATTTTAGGCTTCCTGACTACAATAAATTGTGTGTCTTCCTCCTTCTTAACCTCCTTAAGAAGTTCCTTCCCACTCATGAGAAGTACACTGTTGCTCATCTCTGTTTTCACCTCTTTATCCTTAATCGACAACAACATGTGCGTCCTCCCATTTTTCTCCAGGGTGTATGTGTTCTTTCTCCCATCATGAATCACATTCCTGTCATATTGCCATGGTCTACCCAGCAATAGATGACAAACATCCATGGGAATGAATTCACATAGTATTTTATCCTTATATCCTCCTATTTTAAATTCAACTAAACATTGTTTGGTGACATTTACTTGATGTCCTTTTTCTAGCCACGAAACTCTGTATGGGCTTGGGTGTACGATAGTCTCCAACTCCAGCTTTTCTACCATCTCTGTAGATATGAGATTGTCTGTGCTACCGCTATCCACAATGACTTTGCATACTCTGTCTTTTGTTTTGCAAGCAGTCCGAAACAGACCGTTCCTTTGGACTGGGTTCTCTATCTCCTTATCTGGCGTTAAGAGAACATTTCTCATCATCAAAGATCTTCCACCGTCAACATCTTATGCCTCAACATTCCATCCTTGAGCTTCAGCAATGTGAGTTTCACCACCATCTTTTTTTCTATCTGGACACTCATAGGATTTATGTCCAATTTTTCCACAGACAAAACACTTCACTTCACCACCTCTACCTCTTCTTCTTCCTCTGGTTCGAGGAAAAGTATTTCTATCAACATACTATCCTCTCTGTGAGCTTCCTCCTCTCTCATGTTGAGTTTGAGGTTTCTTCCCCTCTTCTTTAGGTCTCTGAGTTCTGTCTTGGGCAATTGTTTTGCCTCTGGCTTGACTTTTACCTCGACCTCTTTGACCTTGCTTTCAGCTCAGCTTCTCTTCAGCTTTCAGAGCCATTTGATAAGCATCTTCCACATTTCGAAGGGTCATCATGCTCATCTCATCTTGAATGTCATATCTCAGACCATTCATGTACCTGACAACCTTTTCATCATCGCTTTCCCGATGACCTGCCCTAATATTTATCTTGTAGAATTCTTCAGTGTATTCTTTCACTATACCCAACTTCTGTCTCAAATTTTGCATCCTCCGAAACAGAGTAATTTGATAATCCTTGGGTATGAATTTGGCTTTCATCTTCACAACCATTCTATCCTAGCTTTAGATTTTCTGTTTGCCTTTGCAACGTCTGTCAGCCTGCAATTCATCCCACCATAGTGTTGCATGCCCTTTAAGTCTAGTGACAACATGTTTGACCTTCTTATCTTCCTCGACATCCTCATAGTCGAAGTACTTATCCAGAGCTCTAATCCAATCTAGAAGCTCTTCAACATCCAGGTTTCCCTCATACACTGGAATGTCCATTTTTTCTCTAGCACCTATCTTTGCAACAGCCCTGAATAGGCATTCGTCTGCAACATCTTCCACTGCAACTTCTTCTCCTTCGTTTCCAGCTTCATTTTCACCTTCAGCTTCACTGATATCCCCAACACCAACTGTGCGCCTCTGTGATGTCTCCATGGCATCAAGCCTGGCACGTAGTTCGCCCATTTCTCTCTCCACTGCTGGATCAGGCATCGCCACTGGCCTGTCTCTTCTTCTCAGCGGCATGGCTGAGAAATATTCTCCTATTCTCTCTGCTACAGAAAGCAAAGACTTCGTTCTGTAGCTCTGATACCACAATTGGTGCAGACCCCGACCCTCGGGCCAAAATCCGCGCAGGATTGTTCTAAAATTCCCTTGAGCCGAAGTGGCTCATTTGATTCCCGCTGGAACCTCTAACGAATCCACAGGTCCTTTGTAAAAACTCGCCCTATGTAACTTAACACCAGGCACGATCTTTTCCTTCTCCAAGCAACCACGACCTTGTCTTAGCGCAAGCGTCATTCACAACTCGTGTGTTCGCAAGTCAAAGACCCTCAACTTTTCTTCACCAAACGTCGATACCCGAGATGCGATGGGGTATGGATCCTTCCTTGACAGTGCCCTCCATGCGTAACCGTCGGCTAGGGCTAAATACTAGTGCCTCTTCGCAGCTCGTGACCTCGTGAGTTGGAGTGTTGAACTTTGACACTCTCCCTTTGCGAAACTCTGAGAGGCGATGGTTGACTTCCTTTTCGCACTTCTCGCAACTCGCAATCTCGCGAGTTGGAGTGTTGAACCTTCGTGCTCTTCCTTTGCGAAAACCCGAGAGGTGATGGGTCAACTGTGGGTTGAATCCTTCAATGCGGCGAGTACACGCCACCTGTCAACCTTGCGATCCCCACTTGACGCATGTGTCGCGCATTCACACGAGCCCTCGGCTCTCGGCACTTCGTGATCTCGCACGTTGAAAAGAACCTCTTTCAACCCTTGAGTCTCCGATACACGATAGCTTTGCGGGGTTCTGATCCAACGGTTCTCCCTTGCCTTGGATCCAATGGTTGTTCCTGCTCCTCGCTACTCAGAAGTTTATGCAACCAAAGGATTTGGTCTATCCTCTGAACTCACGATATGCGATACTCTGCGAAGATTCAGATCTCACGGTTCTCCCACGACTTGGATCCAACGGTCTGGATCTCTTCCTCCGCTTCTCGCAGCTCCAAGAGTTTGGTCTTCCACCTCCAAACTCACGAACCCCGAGTTCGCGAAATGATCCGACGACCCAAACTAACCACAATCAACGGTCCCCATTGATCCTTGACACCAACGTATGGGTTCGTCTGACTCTTATCCACCCTGCAACTCCTCTGGATCCTACGGTCCTTGCAACTTCGCGAATTCTCCTCGGAGGATTCCGACCGTTCGATTTCTTCCTCAAGAATCTCTGTGAAACAAGCCAATGTTCTTCCCCTGAAACTTAACCTTCTGCACGATGATTTCGCTTCCTCATCTCCCTTCGAAGTATTTCGATCTCTGTCCTCCTTCGAAGTGTTCAAAGGTGTTATCCCTCCTGAGCTTTAACTTGTAAATTTCGGTCTCTAAAAGAACTCCTACACGCACTCCTTGCGGCAATCTTTCAAATACTCCTGGGTATTTGATCTTTCGACTCTGTGCACTTCCTGCAACAACAGTCCTTCAACCTTTCAACCTTAGTTGATAATTTCTAAAGCCTCAACTAGCCTGCGCACACCTTGCACGGCTTCTGTGCTTCACCTGCACTTTTGCTAGAATGAGAACAACGGTATCCTTCCTGAGCTCTCTGAGATAAAACTCAGAACCCTTGTCAACGCACACCTTGCGGACGTTTCACTGCACTCCTTGCAGGAACTCTCTCAGGATGAGAAACAATTGAAACTCATTCTCTTTCTCTCTCAGACTTCATACATTCAACATGAAATCATACATTCAACACAACATAACATCATAACAAATGCATAATAGAGAGAATAAAACCACTGTAAACATACCACTCAACATATGTAAACAGTAAGCATCATAACACTATGAAATCTGAGTCAAAGCTTCATATATTAACTCAAATACTCTTGTACATGGATTCTTCTCTACAACTCGTTCTCCCTCTTACACTTCTAAAATTTTCTAATCCATAATTCAAATCTAGCTACTTTCCTTAACTGGGCTTAAATGCCTTTTAAGCTACTTTCCTTAAGTGGGCTTAAATGCCTTTTACATTAACAGACTAACAGACGAGAGAAAACAAGATCTGTTTACAATCATACAAGTACGTCTCCCTTAATTACTACATTAACATTTGCTCATTAACTTTCCAAAAACATTTCAAAATGTGTAAAATGTGTGCTGCCCTTTCCAGCGGTCTTCTGCCTTCATGCTCGCTTGGCTGGCTGCTTAACATGCTCCTACATCAATGGCCTTCACAACAGTATTTGTAGTTCCTGGCTCCAGTGACTGGGTGAGGTGACCTATAGCAACCTGTAAGTAGAACAACACTGTAATTTGTAACCCAAGAGAAATCCAGGAGAATGGGTGTCCCTAGAAGCTCGTACACATCTACGATGTGCTGCGTAGAACTACATTGTGTTGCAGAGAGAAAGATCGTACACGTCTATGATGTGCTGCGTAGAAGCCGCCAGATTTAGTTGCGTTAATGGAACTCCCTTGGGCCGGCTGGTGGTGCCTGACGTGTGAAGAAATAGTGCTTTGTCGTCTTCCAGATTCAGCCCGGTCTCGCTGCCCTCGGATGCAATGAAGTTCGATCTCGGGTGGAACTCGATGGTTGCATTTATGTCGGTGTCGAGGCAGAATTGTGACGCAGCCACGGAGAGGCCCAACTTTATGGCGGCCCTTTCAGCCTATGAATTTCCTTCCGTGGGCACGATCAACATTTTGGACCTAGAATCCTCCAGATAGAACTCAAATTCCTCTTCTGTGTAGGAAGAATTAAGTGGTGGTGCAACTGCTTTGGCCCTTATCACAGCAAGGAACATGATCAAGTACTGTGCCAAAGAAACAAACCATATTCAATGAACTGAAATTTGAAAGTTAAAATATCATCTCATGAAATACCCTGAAAATAATAATGTCCGCGTATTTTGCCCTAAAACACACCAGAACACATCTAGATTGCTAAAAAATGGGCACAATCTGCAACTGTAAGACATCTAATAGAATGAAAGCGCAAATACAAGAAAAAACTGACATTTGAGGAAATAGCCGTGATAAAAGCCACAAAGAAAACGACAATGACAAGAGAGTTTCTGTAACAATGTTGTAGGAATATTATTTAAACCACAGGAAAACATAGCGTGGAACTTTACCTCAATAGAGTTAGGAAAGGTGAGAGCCACCACATCTCCGCTTCCAATCCCGACATTTATTAACTTGGCGGCACATCTATTTACAAGTCTTCGCAGATCCGCATATGTGATTTCAAATTTCCCGGACATAATGAGAGCCTTGTGTTGGGGAAACTCGTCGCAGGCATTGATTAGAAGCGCAGTGAGAGTCAAGGGATGGAAATATCCTTTGCTCTCCATTGAATGGATAGAGGATCTCGAAGTGGTATATTACAACAGGCGATATAAGGCACAGAAAAGTGAAAATCCTCCAGAACTGTTAAAAATCAAGCGACAATTTGGCAAAAACTCCTGAATACAAGAAGCATGAATTTCCAGGGAGGACTATTTTCAAACAAGACAAAATATGGATTCAAAGAAAATCCCAAATGGATACCAGACTAAGAGAACAAAGTAAAATCAGAACGAAAGCAGTTGAGTTCAATGAGGCTGCTGCAAAGCTATACCAGTAGCAAATGCATATCTGGACTTGAATTACATTGCTTCATTCAAAGGGGCTCTAAGGGCCGTTCGCTGCACCGTCGTTTCTACATTTGATGGAGCCCGACAATGTTTCCAGGTAGAAGGCGCCTGCCACTTGGACCATGACCCCTGAAAACCGCTTTTCTTTTACTTATAAAACGACCAACTTAATTTAGGGATACTAAAATCACACCATGTTTGGATCATGTTTGGTGAGAGTGGAAATTACAATATAAGTTATTACGCGGAAAGGTGTACACTTATTGATAATGAGCACAATTAATCACATTTTAATTTAAAATTCTAATCTGATGGTTAACAATTGAAGACGCTGGCATATTTTTAGTCGTCCTCTCAAATCAATGAATGTGATTTCCTTTTTATAACTTCCTTGTATTTTTGAATGCATTCGTTAACCTGTTTACCTTTTAACATTTACCTAATCATATTAAGAAATCACTGTAGCACTATATGATTGTCATGTTTAAATGATTAAACATTGGATTTAGCACGCTAGTTGTGCTGGCTATAGACGCTCATTTTCTGATTGTGCATTTCATTTTCTGGCTGTGCGTTTCATTTTCTGTCCACGCCTTTTGACATTCATCAACCACGATTTTGAGTGGCTGTGTTAGTTTTCACTACTATCTTATCAAATGGATTTTTTGAATTACGATGCTTTCCTCTCTCATTTGTTTTCTTTGTCATTGTGAATTCTACGTGTTATTAGTAGAAGCACATATCTTGCACGTGTGTTAAATGAAACATGATCAATGTGATGTGTTATTAGGAGAACCCACATTGAAGAAGGGCCCATTTTCCTTTTCTTTTCTCCTTTGATGACTAAAGGAGAAGGTCAATATGTGAGGTCCTTACCATCTAAATTGTGGATTTAGATTAGTTACAACATTTGCAAAAGTTTAAGTTTTTCACACTGGTATTTATTCTAAAATATGTAAGTTTTATTTTCATAGGTAAGCAGGGGTTCTTTGAGGCACCAAATCATCTAGTATGTGGTCATTGTATGCAACATGCATACAATCAAATATTTAGAAATATATTTAGAAATAGTTAGGACATGTACTACTCTTATTTTACTTATTTTTATGAGACTACCTCAAGCGAACGCGGACATCTTAAGTGTAACTTTATGCAACGAGGATCGTCACTACATGGCTCTTATTAAATACAAAAATACAAAACTTTGAGATTAGCACATGATGAAATGTTACCCCAGTATGGTTTAGTCCACCCACATGCTTGTCGATGCCTCTTTCTCGTCTCTTATGAATTCTAGTGATAAACATGAGTTGTTTAACAATAACTTCAAATAAAATCATCCATTATTATTTCATTCCTTAAATGATAAAGATATACAGCTTCAGTGGACCTAATGGTTAAAAACATGTGTTTCCTCCTAAAAGTCACAAGTTCAAATCCAAAGGGGGGTAGGGTATGTATACCTATCTAGACTTTAGCAGTGAAATCGTTGTGTGGAGAGGTTCCCTTATCCCACAAACAAGGGCGTCTCATACACCAATTTGGTGTTAGATCGACTACCATACATAATAATGTTACATGTATAATATAGGGTTTAGAAGAGCACACAATTATCTCATACAACTTGTTTATAAGGAGAAGTGACGAGTATCAATTTGCCTTTAACCTATGGGTAGGAAAATTTACTCCACATTGAAATCCACATTCTTCCAACAAATTCAAAATTTAATATTCAATTGTAAAAAGTAAAAAAAAAATTATTTCTTTTACTTTAATATCTATATTGTCATCCCTCTCAAAATGATCTTAAATTTTTCAAAATTGTTTAATTTTAAGGATGGAAATTTATATAAAAATGTAGAAACATCGGCTAAACTTACTTGGCTCCACCTAACTTTCATGGAATATATGAGGTGGAACCATTGAATACTTAAAAAAATGTCCTATATTGATTACGGCGTAAAGGAGGTGCAATTTTTTTTTTCTTCCTATTTTTAGAGTGTGATAAAATGTATTATAATTTAGTGGGTCACTGACACTGAGAATAGTCATCATTACTTGATATTTGTGGAGGTGGGTTGATTCATATTTTTAAGGAAAATCACTTTACTTGAAATGACTTGGTGGGTTTTATATTTTCACAACTACACAATATTAAAAATACAGCTGAAGAAACAAACCTCGACCCACTACTCCAGGCCAGATTGAGAGAGTTTTCAACGATGAAATAATATTCAAAACAATCAATGGGTACCTGTTCTAACACGCCCATATTCAGAACTAATATCATGTTGTTTTTCCGTGTCTGTGGGGTCCGACCTCTACATTCATAGCTCTAATGTTGCATTCTACGTTGCATTCTAAAGAAACAGATAATGGAAAACAACTCATCAATGGCATTTGATTGAACAGAAAGAAGATGTATAGGTCGAATATCACATCGACAAGTCATGAAAATGACATGAATGAGCATCCACTTCAGAATGAGAAAAGAGGGGATAAGACTTTGCCAAATAATGACAACATAATTTGTATAGGACAAGATTTCCATACAAATCTTTATAATTATTAATAAGAGATTTACTTACGCAAATGTTCATGTTTTCAACTCACACATCCCATGCATTATATGTAAAAATAAATTAAATGTGAAACAATGTACAATTACAACTACGACAAATCCTTCCAAGATGGAGCAAACAACTTCCCCATTGCTGAAAGGCATTAATGTAATATTTAAATTTTAGTGGCGAGCCTATGATCCATCGAATTTAGATATACCATAAAGTTGAACTCGACGCACCAACGCAACTTTAACTTATATAAAAAATTTCCTACTTTTACACGCAGGAAAGAGTATCGTATACCTAATAGTCAAGATAACCATTGATGGGTAGTTAATGCTCATCCCATGATCTATCAACTTTGTTTCAGTTGCACACGAAAAGGATAACTTTAAATGTTCCCCAAATGTAGAAAGGGCTTGAGCTGCATCTGTTGTTCAAAACTGATAGTTTCGTATCACACTAAGAACTTGCATATATTGCATTCAAACTTTCATCTTGAAAATCATGTCCTGAAACTGAAAATGTTTAGACTGTTACAATGCAAATGTTAAACAACCCATAGAATTGACTAACCAGAAACACATATGAATATATCGAATCATAGAAAACATTATAACTATAGTTTAACATACCATATTTGGGAATGGCAGAAAATAGATAAACCTATACAATGAACAATATACAGTAATAACACAACGCAATGTCAATGCAGAATGACTAGCGTATCTCAAAAATATCAAAAGTAAACATGGTTGCGTATCTCAGAAATATCAAAAGTAAACATGGCGGAACATGCATTTACCAGAAAAGAAAAGAAAAAGGGTTTTGGGCTTGCCAGAATATACCCTACTCAGTCACATCTGTTGTGCAAGGCCTTCCGATGGAGATTCATTATTTGATCGAATATAAACCCTACTGGACTTTGGAGTGAAAGTTTAGGTCTTTCATATCGGAGAAAAATGCGAGTCAAGAATGGATTGCAGATGGATCTTACCCATTTACATATTTTCGATGGAATCTATCAAATGTTGGTTTTGTTTAGATAATATGGAATCATGTCATAAGTGTCTTCATGTGAGCTTAAGGGAACCAAGCACAAAATAAAAACATGTGGCTTTACACTAGTAACATAAACCATGCATACCTACAAGTGTAACACCAATGCCACCTACAAGTGTAACACCTAGATCACCCATGTCACTGCATAGCTAGCACACATGCTTGATCTGTGTAAGCTTCAGATCCTCATCTTTATTTTTGTACCTCTTGATCCAAAATACTAATTCAAAATCAACCTCCAACGTGTGATAGATGGTATTGGGTAAGGATAATTATAACATATATGGTGTTGATGTAGCTCGTTGACCATGTGGATGCTGTTAGGAGCCTTGAAAGCCAAGTAACACTGGAAATATACTAAGTTGGAAGCAACATGCCTCCTTAGGGAATTATGGGTTAGATTGATAAAAACAAAGTAAATGGTGAACTAGGTCCATTTGGATGTGAAATAGGAGGAAACTGCTCGGTTTTGTCCCATTTTTTATCAGAGTAAATGGTGAAGCATGCTCGGTTTTGACACTATTTTCCTTTTATTCGACTTGGTGCTATCGTTTACCATATATTTATATGGAGAGGATCTACTAGATTCAAACAACTACTAAAATGGATAGGGTTTAGCATTTTCTAATTGTGGGAGAAGGTGCTTCATAGTTTGAATTTATCTATTTTGATTTGGTTTTTTATATATATTTTTATTTTGGTATGTACTTACGACTGAAGTTGTTTCAGTAGTATTGAATTCGCATTCATTTTCATGAGTCTCAAAATAAAGTACTCTATGGTAAGGAAACACTTATCCATTAAAGTAATAAATGTAAAATTCATCATTTCAAATTTGATGGATACAATTTACCAAACGAGACATAAGAAATAACTTAAGACAATTAAGTATAAAATGAGTTAAGAAACATGTTTTGCCTATTATTAATATTCTGTAGTTGTGAAAAAACATTTTTTTTTTATGGAGATTATATCTACAAATATGAAACTGATGAGGGTTTAATATATTTTGGTGTTTATTATTTGAATTTCTAAGAACTTAATTTATATAGATTTGTAAATTTTTGAGACACTGTTTCATGTTTTGAGTATTTTTTTTTAATAATTTCAATATTGAGTTTTTATGGTATTTAGGAATATTTTTAATGTTATGTTTTTAAAGTATTTATGGATATTTCATGTTTATGAGAATTGGTGATAATGGATCAACAAAAATTGTTAATGGTTTCTTTGAGATGTGATTATTAATATAAAATAGAGTTTATTTTTTACAATTTTATTAGAAGGGGTTGTTTGAAGTCTTAATGAAATCAATTATGCTTTGATAATGACGAGTCAAGGAGTTAATTTTGGTGTTAGCTAGATTTCATTAAAATCCGTTGATTTTGGTGTTAGTAGTGATTAGGTGTTACAAACATGCATATTAAATTTCAGAGCACAATGTTGGCATGCAACACAATTTAGTTAATAGTTAACTAAATATGAATTAAAAAAAAACTCTTTTCTCGAATTGAACTCTTTTCTTTATCCTACCATTGAACTAAGTCGAGTTGGTGGCATTGACAACGTTCTAAAGCTGTGGTCTTCTCACTTTAATTGGCATTTATTATTATTATATATGCTGATATATCAATCAAAAGCTCTTCGTAACAACGTGTTCTTATACATTTTTTAATTTAATGTAGATGCAATTTTTTTTAGATTTATATGAATCCTTATTAGGATATGGTTGATATAAATCTTGTAATAATATTGATAAATTGGTAACATAGTGTAAGTACAATTCCATTCCTTAAGTAAGGTGAGTGATAACAGTGCAAGACAATGTAGTTCCTTTCCAACATATATACTCATTTTGTTCGGCGTTCCCTTCCCCCGATTCAGGGGTATGCTAGTTATTGGATCGCTGAGAGTTATTGACGACAACGACATCATTCAGGCTCGATTTTATGATTTATTAAACGCGAAAAAATAATAGGTAAATGCAACTATGCAAGGATTCTCAGATTGAAAATTACAAATTTTACACCATTTTAAAATTTAGATTTTTGAAATTCATATTTAATGATTATTATGAAAATTACAAATTTTACACCATTTTAAAATTTAGATTTTTGAAATTCATATTTAATGATTATTTAGTTATAATTTTTTTTTTATGTAATAAAATATATATTTAAAAAAATAATAAACATAATTTAGAGAATTTTTGAATTTATATTTTTAATAATATTTTTTTAAAGATTTTTAACGATACTTATATATAAAATTTGTATTTTAATGTGTTTATTATTATTATTATTTTTTAAATAATTATTGATTTTTGTTTCCATTTAATTTTGAAAAGTTAATTAATTATATTAACACTATTTACATTGAGCATAATTTATTTTAATTTTTTCTTTTAAATATTTTTTAATTAATTTTAATAAAAATAATAATTTAATGTAAAGTTGATAACTTAATCAAATACGTTTAAAAATAAACATGTACTTTCCTACATGTTCCACTTCATCTTATTCCCATTTCGACTAGATATATCATTCACTCCACTTTTCACGAAAATGTTTATATTTTTATATTAGGCTCTTAACAACATACATACAATTATTATTGGGAGGTAGTATAAGCAGTTTTGTTGCACTTGTTATTATTAAAACTCACTCAATGACATTAGCGATTGTTAAATTAATATGATACTTAATAACATACACACATGTAAATTGTGTGACCAACACAATTTTGATTAACACAATTCGACTACTTCTTTTAATTAGCGAGAATTATCTTTAACTAATCTAAATCACTTAGCTTTATGACTCGACATTTAGTGCTTACACATACACACCAAGCACACCATTACTTGTACATGCCTATCTAGATCTAATCACACATAGTAAATGCAATAAAGGAGTCATGCATATAGTTCACATAGGAATACAAAGCATACACATTAATACTTGAAAATCAACACATAGGTTTACTTATACATTTGATTATCTTAGACTCCCCACACTTTCCTATTCTTAAGCAACACAAGTAGATTTACAATGGAGTGACACTAACACTTAACTAGACCAAGAAACCTAGGTGATCCTCAACTAGTCATCAATTATAACCCAACAAAACTCCTCTTTCCATGGAATACATCCTCTATTGAATAAATATAAAATTCAATAGGAGGTCATTACATCCTCATGCCCACCACAAGTATCTTAGTGATAGACCACATCTGTCTAGGGGAAAATGGACCTACTTTTTTAATCCCATGATCCCAAGGTGTTGGATTACTGAGAGGGGGGGTGAATCAATAATAGAGCAATCTAATCCTTTTTAACCATATAATCCAAGTGTTATATCAATGTAGCATTATCATCCAATAACTGCAGAGTAAATAATCAATGAACAAATGAACAATCATACACATACACAATACACCAGTGTTTTACGTGGAAACCCAAAGCAAGAGAAAACCACAGAATGCTTTTTCTTATATGTCTTGAAGAATTACATTCATTGGAAGCACCAACTTCCTTTGTTTTCCAATTGCAACTGGAAGGAGGCTCCAATCCCCTTGTTTCTCAGGCTACAACCCGAGGGAAGCTCCAACTCCCCTATTCTCTGGCTACAACCATAAGGAGGATACAACCCCGTATGTTCTCCGGCTACAACCAGAAGGTGGCTACAACCACCTGTCCTTGCCCCATCCAACCGCCCTGAAGTAAAAGTAGAATGATGGAACCACTGTCACACTATCATTGTGAGATATACCATTGTAAACATGTACCAATAAACGTAAACCATGCATCAACCTGTACCTCAACCTGTAATCAATCTGTACCATAAACAAGTACATCAACCATGCACCAACCTGTACCAAACAACCTGTAATCAACCTGTACCATAAACAAGTGCATCCAACCAT